>JAOVVA010000002.1:1709035-1719459 GCA_028565275.1 Leiocassis micropogon | reverse complement strand
CCCTTTTGTAGATTTTAAAATTCTGGGAATTACCAGAAGTCCGGAGTTTTGTGATCTTAAGGAACGTGGTGGATTATCACAAACGTTATCTCATCTGTGATGTTCTGTGTGTTTGTAGATGGTGTCGATCGGACATCCACGATCTGAAAGCCAAGCACGAAAAGGTGGCAGAGCTAACCACGATTCAAAGAGACAATGGAGGGGACAACCATCTGTTTGGCATACACCCACTTTGTCCTTAAACTCTACCCATGTACTTGAACATCTAACCAACACATCCAATGGTAGTGGAAGTAACGGCTGGTGGGGTGTGGCTTACCAGCTACCACTCACCTTCTTCTGAAAGCCTGCTGCAACTGACCGAGCTCCTGTTATCATCATCATCATCATCATCAATTATCATCACCATCATCATCGTCGTTGCCATGACTACTTGTTTTTAATGTTAGGTGTTGGATATTTCTTTGGGAGATAAAAAGAGAAGAAATTAATCAGAGGTACTGTATGAGGTTTGGTGTACGTTGAGAAGAGAACAGAGGAAGGAGCGATCTACAAGAGCTTAAGGATGGTAAAGCTGCTTCCACCAAAAATCAAAAAAAAAAAAAAAAGGACGGTAATCAGCAAAACACACACTAAAAGCCAAGAGCTGATCATAACTCGCATGGAATCAGCAAAACAAGTTGTTTACACACGTCTATCAGTTATCATCTCCAACAGCAACTTCCAACGTTAGTTTACAAAGTTTTTCTCAGATTCTTTTGGGAAATTCCCCGGCATTCGGGAAGCTGATGTGAAACTGGGAAGAGTGAGGAGCAGCGTTGGTCAGAGGGCAGAAGAGGAAGAAATAACAGAGAGAGAAAGACAGGGAAAAAGAGAGAGAGAGAGAGTGCAAAGAGGGAAAGGGAAGTGATGTAAGCATGCAGAGGATGTGAGGTAGAACAAGGGGTGGAAGGAATGTCGTATGGATTTGGACGTCAAGGGAAGTGGACGAAGGCATGTGGTAAGTCAGGCTACGGCGGACGTGTTTGTTTGCAATGGAAAAAGAAGCTTGGCAAGATTTCCGCCTTGGAATCTTATTTGATAGACCTCGACTGTGTTTGTTGTGTATGTGAATGTCTTTGGAAGAAGGTTAACAGGAAGTCAGAGTCATGTAAAAGGCTACGCTGAAGTGGTTCTCTCAGTTATATGCTTAGATTGTAAACAGATACATGAATCTAGATGGACACAAGGCTTTAGAGAGCTCTGTTTGTTTTGCGTAATGCGTTCCGTTTGCTGGAGTGATTGGAGGTACCCGACTCCAGTCTGTAGCACCATCTGGTGGCCGAATGATGTAACACGCAATCATGTGCCTTCACATGGACGTTCAGGCATCCGTCAGAAAGCATACTTATTTGTGCTGAAGGGTTGTGGGCGCGAGGACTAAAACAATTCTGACCAGGAACTGTCTGATTAGAGCAAACAAGTTATCACTAGCTATATATTAAATAACTATTACTTTATTTATAAGTGTTAAACCCGATACACGTTCACAGAAAGACTCACTGTATAAAGACTAGAAGATAATGTTTATCTTACAGTACCCGGACTGAGACACTGCTCTGGGACGCTTCAGTAACAAACAAAACGCTAGGATGAATTTAGCCTTTAGATGACACTACATTCTTACGTTTGTTTGTTCCACCACAGTGTTGTCTTAAGGTCAGGTGGTCTATAAGCATATCAGGTTAGTAGGTTTACAGTGTGGAATAAGCTTTTTAGTTCTAAATTTGTGACCTTTCTCCTCTTTTTCATCGTCGATTCGAGGAGCTGTTTGATTTTCTGCATGAAACGAAACGTTGATTAGAAATTTGTAAGGGTTGATGTTATTTTTAGGAATTTTTATTTAAAGCCCCGGGTTTGAAATGAGGGGTTTATAGATTTCTGTGTATCATACATATATATATATATATATAATTTTTCTTTTTTGCCTTATATGTGGGGCGTTCAAGTCAAACGGGGCTTTTGATTGCGCAGAATAACAGAACAGAAAGCAGTCCGATCATGGCTCTGAGAAAACATTTCTACCCATTGATGGTATCGGAGCACTAGTAAAATGCAGTTTTTACTCTCAGAACTGTTCCTCTGTTGTTCTGCACAATCAAAAGCATCAGTTTGGCTTGAACGCATTTTGTTCGATCTTGTACTCGGTGCTGTGAAACGCTGAACTCTTTTGAGCAAACACTTTTTACGTGCAATAGATTGGGCGAAGTGTGCCGGAGAACACACAGGAGGTCATGAACTAGGGTGGTGCTCTCGGGCATGTGGATAAAGAAGAAAATAAAAAAAGATCTATGTGAGAGTTACTTGAGGAGTAAGATATAAAGCTTGAGTGAGGCAAAGAAAGTTTCATTTAAAAGACCATGTGCTTGTGTAACTTTTATTAGTGGGTATTTTATCTTGTTTTGGGTTAGACTGGTTTACAAGACCATAGCATAGAATCAGGGTTCGAAAATATTAAAAAAAAAAAATAATTTTTATATAAAACAAGTCATTAAAAAAAGTCCCACGTACACAACCCTAGCATGACTCACAGAGCCTGTGTCCGCTTTTTGCTCTTCACTGCCAATAATACACTACAATACCACAGAGTTATGAAACAGAGTTACAGGCTGTTGGCTTCACGCACAGCCGCACCTCAAGCTAGATCACGTCCAAAGATGCTAGCGCACGTTAGCAAAGTGAGGAAGTTACAGAAAAATAGTCCAAAGTGCTGAGTAAGGAGTCTCTGCTGAAGAAACGTGGCACTTTCTCAACACTTTAAAGAATACCGTGACAGAAACGAGAGGAAAGGAGAGCCGTGACTTAAAGTTCAGTTTTCTAACATGCAGCCGAGTTCTCAAAGCTGCTCATTGTTAGTTTTGCTAACTAGATAGCACCAAGCCTTGATGTTGGCTAGTTAACTAGCAATCTGTCTAATCTGTAGATCTAGCTGGCTATTGTCTAATTAGATAACTAGCTAAAACTATTAGTCTATGCTATTCTAGTCAGAAAAATCCTAATTTCTTTTTTTAATCAAAGTTAGCTGACTTTGCCACGTGTAATTTACCTAGCACTGCTAATTCTTCTTTATTCTTGAAGTTCTTGCGAGCAAAAGATGTGATTTTCAAATCAGAAGAAAAGCAGGCAGATCTTTTGTGCTAAGTTTTTACATTTACAGAATTTCAGCAATAATCGGTTCACGGCGGCTAGCTAGCTCGGTCATGAGTCCTGAAGTTTCTTGTTCTTATCAGCGCTGCTTCTTTTCTTCAGAAATCACACCGATCCCTTTATGATAACGTGAAACTGTGACTAATTTCAACTGTCAAAAGGCGACTGTCCTCTGAAACGAACCTGAGAAAATTTCCATTCTTGTTCTCTAGAGACTTGAACTTGAAGGCGCAGAATGAGGCACTTTGCTACGTTCCCTAAGAATGATACTCTTATTGTGAGTTGAAAAAGATGGGGCAGAGCATGGACTGACTATCACTGCCTTACACACACACACACACACACACACACACACACTAAAAAGCAGACAAAATGCCTCCTTTTTGTGCGTCATATAATAGTGCTTTAAATTTGAGATGGTTCTATAATACTCTAGATGCTTTTCTGAACGAGTAGGCTTCGTTCCTAGATACAATTAACCTTTAAAGGAAAATGTTTTATAGAAGCATGCGCTTAAACCGCCGTGAGGTTTCGTGCGTGTTTATGTGTGTGTGGGTCTCATTCGAGCGGTGTGTTTGCATTTTTGTTTAGCCACTCAACACTGCCATTTGAACGAACCCTATTATCATATTCAAATGATTATTTATTCGTTCTTTTTTTTTTTCTATTATTGTTGCAGAGGTTATTGTATTCATTAGCTGTATTATTTAAGATACCGTATGTATTAACTTGCTATGGCTGGTAACCATAAGTACATCTCATATCATTTTGTTAATTTGTTGTTGTTGTTTTTTTCTCTCTGTATTTTATAGTCCTTATTTGAGTTTGTTCTCGATTTGTCTTGTAAATCGCTCGCTCTGGGATCCCGAGGGCCGATCGCATGCTGTACAGTGCAGTGATGGAGTTTAGGCCTCAGTGTTTTTTGTTTTTTTAGCACATCGTTGTAGATGATCGACGAATAAAGCTGACTTCTCAGATGTTTTTTTTTTTTTTTGCAGTCGTGTGGCCTCAGCGTAAGAAGATGCTTTCGGAAAATAGTTGAACACGCTTTTTATGCTGTCTCTTAACGTGGATTAATACTGTACTGTATGTGTGGAAAACCCTTAGGCTGAAATCTGAGAATGATGATGAAAAACATAGATTGAATTGAGTCAAAATTTAATCACCAGTCAAAGACTTAAAAGTCTGGATCCTTAAGCTTAAATTCATCTAATAAAATTACATAAATTACAGTAAATGCTCACATTAATGCACCCAACTACATATCACTTGTGTATACACTGAAGACAAGAACGCTGAACATTTTTTATTATATCCGATGATGTTCCACGCAGAGTTGATGTCCCCCTTTAGTGCTTTGGATTGTTCCGGGTCGGTTCTGATAAGATGCGGACTTCAGATCAGCCCAAAGACCAAATATCGGGTGGCTTTAGATCAGGTTCAATTTGACCTTCTAGTGTTAGTTTTGGCGCCATCTTGAGTTTAAAATAAAAAGGGAAAAAAGAAAATCACACTTTATAAAAGGAAAAATACTTGGATGTATGTGGATGCAGATTTTTGGGCCAGCCTGTGTACACCAAGAAAACAGAAAATTGATCAAATGTATTAACAAAATGACTTTTTAAAAAATAATATATATAGGTCTAGCTTTTGACCTTGCACTGGTGTCCGCCTACAAAGATCACGTTTTAATTGTTCCTTCCTAAACAACAAATAAAGTCTCCCTAAAAAAACATTCAGACCTTTTAGCATCTACTCATGGCATGATGATCCAAATCGAATCAGAATTCGGTTTGCCTGTACACAAAGCCACACATACAGTATACACAGGTTTATTAAGCACACCCACCAGGTCTGCCCTGACTGAGAGTGCGAAATTAGGCGTAGCTAATAAACCGGCAACCCATTGTACAGCCTGATTTTGTCTCCGTTTGTAACTCCACACGACTGCAACCAAAAGGTCAAACAGAAAGATATTCCAAAGTGTTTATTATTTTTTTTATACTGGCTGAGTTCATGCGTACTTATCTTTCTTTCTTTCTTTCTTTTTTAAAAAAGAAAACAACCTGCATCTATACTGTATCCTATACCGCTTTACTGTGTCCTTTAATTATCTTCAAGAGCCGTCCTGTAGATGTCCTGTATTGACTGCAGGCTTACATACATATATATAAATATAAATATTATATACATATATATTTTAAGGATCATCATATGTTGAAAAAAAAAAAGGAAAATTTACCAAAAAAAAAAAAGTAATTTATATTTTAAAAATGCATGTGAAGCTGGGAAGTCGTATTTAGAATAACAAATGGCAGTGCCTTTTCTCTTCTTTTTTGTTGTTTTGTTTTTTTGACGCGGATATTTAGTCGAAATGTAAAGGATTTTATATGGATTTAAATATTTAGTGGTTAATAACAAAGCTGGAAGCATTGACTGTAATAAAAAAAAAAAATACAGATTGTTTTTGATTCATATATAAAAGGGTCCTTTTATTGGCCTTCAGTACTGCTTAGGTACTTTCGATGCTGATATGAAGTTATATGAATTCTACAGTACAACAACCTATCTGTACAACAATCAGATACGTGTGCGTGTGTATATAAACATATAAATATATTTGTATTTGTCACGTTTGCGAGTAAATGGAATGTCTTGTAATTTTGTACACGTATTTTTTTTAAACAAACGCTGCAACTTGACATGAACGTTCTCGGTTTATTTTTATTTTTCTCTTCTTTTCTTCTTCTCCTGTGAGAAGTTTGCTGAACGCTACCTTAAAAGAGAAGGCAAGAAAAACCTCGGGTTCAATACTGAGACTTTTTCGGCTTCAGTAGTTTTTCTTTTACTTGTGTGTAATAAGGGAGATACGAATACACGCAAAGTTTGTGTGTCTGAATCAGGCGTGAACCGGCTCAGATCTGATGCTCAGATTTGTCTGAGAGTGTGTGTGTGTGTGTGTGTGTGTGTCTTTATGTTGAGTGTGAACGCTGTGTGTTCTGTATATGTTTAAAAACAAAAAAAACTATGTGTTGTCTGTGTTTGAGATCAATGCTTGACATCTTTTTGTAATAACCACAGACAAAAAAAAGTATTAAAGAGTAACTTTTGAAAAAGGATCTTTAGTATCTGCTTCATCCTGGTCATGATGGATAATCGAGTGTGTCCAAAAAAGTACATTGCATTACATTACACATATCTAAGGGGTAATTAAGCATCACCAAGTGACCCACTGAATATTTTAGACGGTTGGGAGGAAACCCAGGAAGAACCCTATGGAAACTCCAGACGGACATGAACCTGAGATCAGGATGAAACTGGGAACTCTGGAGCTGTGAGACGGTAATGCTGCACCACCGCATCAACAAAATCGAACCCATCTTTAATCGGTAATTATGGACCAATTACAATTTGCATCAGATGAATCAGATTTCAGGACAGAGTCGGGTCTCATCGTGAACACTGCAATGTGTTGAGTGTAAAGCGCTGTTTTCGCTCTGATCTCTAAACTAATCAGAAGCATGTGGTGGTGCCATGGATGTGAGATAAAAGGAGGCTTTGATACGCCTGGAAACGACGGGGTTCAATAAGTGGACTTCGCTTGCCGTAAGAACGAAAAGAGAAATGTGTGACAAATGATTAATTCCATGATTAATGCATCAACAGTTTTCAGCGTTCTATTTGTTTTGTTTTTTTGAGAAGTAGATATTACAGTGATGCATACTGTTAAAGGCTTTAAGTTCTCCTGGGTTCTGTTTAAGGCTTCTGGTGTAGATCTGAGCTTCTTCTTCTTTTAATATAAAGTTAAGAAAAGTTTTTCCAGTTCAAAATTAACGATTATGACTACTAGCCACTTAAATAGGAACACACACACAGACCTGCGTACGTATCGGTTCTACAGGGGAAACACTTTTCTAGAGGAGTGAGATAACGTGAGAAAAGATAACGGACATATTCGGTTAATTATCAGCCACACTTTACATTGTTGATGAGCAGAAAAGCAAGTCAGAAACAGGAATATGTCAAAAGCTGTGACTGCAGAAGACCAAACTGGAATCCATTCCTTGGAGATTTACTTCCTGTAGGGTTTCCTTAAAACAACAATAATAATGATAATAAAAACTATAGGTCCCAAGTACAAGTAGAAAAATGATAAACATGGTAACGAGTGACTTTCAAAGATATAATTTATTTTCTTATTAACTTAACATGAGTTTGTTGTAAATGAACACTGAAATGTGTACAGGACTGGGCGAGTCTCGGTGAAGAAGGCCACGTGAACGATGCTAGAGTGCTAATGCTAAGAGCTCACCTTCTCACTTACATTTACGTTAAACACACACACACACACACACACACACACACACACACAAAACAGAAACAGGCACACTATATCAAAAATTCTATATTCAGTCTTCTGACTAAATAAAAAAAAAAAAAAAAAAAAAAAAAACCACACACAACAAATGACTTTTGGATAATAAAAATGCCCTAATACAGTATTTCACCTAAACCTGATATAATATAATTGTGTTATGTAACATTTTATATGAATTTTAACATTTAAGTTACTTTTAAGCGTTTCTTTTTTTTGCCAAATGATGTCCATAAATAAAATATTTCTCTCATGTGCCTCACCGATGCTGTGATACCAAAGTGCACATTTCTCAACATTCCAACCAAAGCTGAGATCTACAGTACATCTCAACTACAACAAAAAAAAAAAAAAAAAGAAAAAGAAGAAGATAGTTGTATCAGAGGTATGAAGAACACTGATGGCCTTCGATACAGATGTTTAGAAGGCTGAAGTTCATCAGTTACACGGAGTTAATACAGTTTGGGTGATGACTGAACTACACACCTCACACACTGACAAGGGACAAAAATTACAGCACTGTATGAATACACTGATCCCTGGTTACAATTAAACTGAAATTTTGTAAAGTCTAAATTAAAGTTATTCTTTTAGGCCATCAAATTAAAAGAAGAAAAGTCACGTCTATCAGTTTCAACCAATCATGATCATCCCCATGCCATCG
Source organism: Leiocassis micropogon (assembly GCA_028565275.1). Classification (NCBI taxonomy): domain Eukaryota; kingdom Metazoa; phylum Chordata; class Actinopteri; order Siluriformes; family Bagridae; genus Leiocassis; species Leiocassis micropogon. Next base: position 1,711,234 of record JAOVVA010000002.1, on the reverse strand, counting down.
TCAGGAACACCGTTTCTATGTTTAACATGGTCAAAACATCGCCAATCAGAATCTCAAACCTCCATCAATTTCATCCGATCAGAATCTTCTAATTGCAAACATCAGAAACACAGTGTCTATGTTCAACACAGTCAAAATCTCAAACCTTTATCAGTTGGAAAAAAATTTCAATCTTCAATCTCAATTAATTTAAACCAATCGTTTAGTCTAAACTAATCAGTTTAAACCAATCAGAAACACAGCATTTATAAGTTTAAACCGATTAAACTCTTCAAGTTGCCATTGTCAGGACCGATGTCTATGTTTAACACAGTTAGAATCTCTAATCTCCGTAAGTTTAAAGTCTATATCAGAAACACAGCATCTATACATTTGAACCAATCAGAATCTTCCAGTCCCCTCTACTATCAGAAACAGTGTTGTAGTTTAAACTACTTAGAACTGTATTTTATGATTTGGATTCATCTGTTTATTGTTATTACTATCTTTTTAATGTTCTAAAATTAAATGTATGGTTTGGGAACACACCACTATCACCTCAAATGTATAACTTTCCTCTCACTTGAACATTAAACTTGATTAGGTTGTACTTTTTTTTTTTTTTACATTGAACATACAGTATATAAGATGGGGGAAATGGTTTGATTTCTCTTTCAGCTCGTCTGCGTGTGCTCGGCGCTGTCGGGTAAAACTGCAGTAGGTAATCTTTGGGGATTTGGAGACCTCTCTGGCTTTATTACGTTACTGTAAGCAAATGGCACAGAAATGTTTCTTTTTTTTTTTTTTTTAAGTAAAATGCATGGTGCTTCCACGTTGTATGAATTAGTTTATGATGACAAGCTCAACCACCTCGTTATGGGGGAAGCAAAGACCAGAATCATGAAATCCTATCCAACAGAACTTACTATTTTAGGGTCTCCTGGGTGACTTAAACCAACATAAGTAAACATTTGTTTTCTGTACTGAATGAAATTTTTTTTACGCATTTCACTATTTCCATGGGGAAATGTTACATACTGCAGCTTTAATGCAGAACAGATCAGATCGCGCATGTGCGAATATAAATACTGTACAGCCGTGGTGGGTTCTATGTTTAAAATAATCCCAGGACTGTCAGCAGGTCAGTGTTGGGTTACTGACTGATGTTTAAACCCTCATCATTATTCCTAAGTGGTTTTGGATAAATGCATTTGCCAAATGATCCAATATATGTAAGTGATTCAAAATGCATTATCATCATCATAATAATAACAAAACACGATCTTGTTTCAGCAATTGGCTATACTAGAATTTAAATCCATGGACCTGTAGCAGATTTTATCATTTAAAAATGGTAATAAAAACTCTCAAAGTCTTGGTTCAAGTGAACACACACACACACACACACACGCACGCACACGCACGCACACGCACGCACGCACACGCACGCACACGCACACACAAAAAGGCCGATCTTGAAACAACATGATAATGACTGATGGACGTGTCTGAGAAGGGCATCTGATCTACACGTGAGGCTCGTCTCAGCTCCGGATCAGCGTGAGGAACTCGTCTCGAGTTTTGGGGTCCTCGCGGAAAACGCCAAGCATGGTGCTAGTCACTGTTTTACTGTTCATCTTCTGGACACCTCGCATCACCATGCACATGTGACTGAGGGAGAGAGAGACAACACAAATATGAACTGTGTGTATGTACAACACACAGTATTTAAACTTCATCTCTGGAACTGGACTTTTTTAAGCATGAGTTTAAACTTAACACCAAAATGTGTACAGGTGGCGTGTGTGTAAAGGAGATCGTACGTTGCCTCGATGACCACTCCGACCCCGGAGGGCTGCAGAGCCTCGGTGATGGCGACGGCGATCTGTTTGGTGAGACGTTCCTGAACTGAACGAAAAAAAACAAAAAAAAAAACAATGCAATGATACAGATGTTTTCCAGGTGTGTGATACATCATTAATGCAAATCTGGGCATTAACATCTCAGAGACAGAACACACACACACCCCAAACTTAACAGATGCACACAGTTTGAGTGCAACTTGACTGAAAAGGAGTGCTATACAATTAATCGCATACAAATTCGCAAAATGGACCAGTGCAATTACTTAATCCCAAACCCTGCGTGTGGTCAGGAAGTTAAGATAAGTTGTCAGTAATTTATCAATTTATATATTTCTTTAAAATATATACAGTGTAT
>JAOVVA010000002.1:1694459-1708935 GCA_028565275.1 Leiocassis micropogon | reverse complement strand
GATTTAGACAGATTTGTGAACAATATTTGAGAGTAATGGGTCTTTTGTGTATGTAGAAAATGTTACAGATCTTTGAGATTAGCTCATGAAAAATGGGAGCAAAAATAAAAGTGTTGCGTTTATATTTTTGTTCAGTGTATGTGTGTATATATATATATATATATATATATATACACACACACACACACATACAGCTTTGGAGTTGCTTTCACCCAGACTTCTAGCCATCACAATTCCCTTGTCACACTACCTACAGTTACAATATCTCATTACAACGGCACCTGGAAGTGGGTGGGATATACAGTATTAGGCAGCAAGTGAACATCACGTTCCCACTCCTGTATCAACACAACACTCTGGGACTCTAATAACGTTTCAGTGATCTTGAGCATGTGGGTGTGTGCATGAGCAGAAACACTCACACACATCCCTCTTGAGTAAACCTGTTGCACGTGCAGTGGTGATGTGTGTATGTGTGTGTGTGTGTGTGTGTGTGTGTGTGTGTGTGTTGTAAGAGAAAGTGTTAAGCCTCGGGGATTAGGGTCAGAGAGGATCAGTCTGCTCTCTTACGCACTGGAGTTAATCGTATTAATCTTAATCTGCTACACACACTCACACACACACGCTCACACATACACACACTCATACACGCACAAAGAAAGCTGGGATGTACAGATTAGGCAGCTTCGCTCTAGTGACCACGGCCTGCTTTAATAGGCTTCATTATACTGCTTACTGTTTCATGCTCTCAGGAACGGCAGCATTAATACGAAAACACACACACACACGTACACACACACACACACACGTACACACACACTGCAGCTTTGTTTCACTTTCAATCATGTGTTTGATCCCAAGATGGCTGATGCAATACGGCTTAATACTCAGCTGGGAGTTATATTTTGCGAGGGGGCGGGGCTACTCCGGCGTGAGGATCAGGGTGGCGTTGTGGCGTCACGAGTCTGAGCTTTTCTAACAAATCTCAGGTTTATAAAATCATGTTCTTTTTAGTGTGTAAACTATTTGTATGAGTGTGTATCAGTCATAATGACGCTAGAATATCTTAATCTTTATCTTCATCTGTGTGTGTGTGTGTGTGTGTGTCTGTGTGTGTGTGCGTCTGTGTGTGTATGTGTGTGTTCTTGTACGTTTACACACCTGGCCAGTTTGCTGAGGCCGAGCACCCTCTTGTTAGGCAGGTAGCCGATGTGGACCTGCAGGAGGCGAAACACAACACAGATGTTTTCATACACAGAATTGTGTTACGTGTGTTTTTTCGTCCACACACAGCAGCGACGGAGACGCAAACGCGTGACATTTCACTGAGCGTGAACTTTCCCTGAGAGTCGCTGCTGAAGAGATAAATCCATTTCATCGGTTTCTGATTAAGGCGGAGAGAAAGAGCGAGGGATGCAGAGAGAGCAAAGACAGAAAGGAAATGTATGAAGAAGCACAAAAAGAGGTAAAAAAAAAAGGAGCACAGAGAAAAAGATGAGAGAGAAAAAGTGAAAGCAGTAAAGGTTAAAAATGAGAGAGAGAGAGAGAGAGAGAGGGAGAGGGAGAGGGTTTATAAGCTCTCTCGCCCTCAGGCTTTGAGCAGAAGCTCCACTGAAATGTCAGCAACAATTTGAGAAAGCTGAGCAGGAGAAAGGGCAGCAAACACACACACACACGGTTAACTATTGGTTTTTGTAACCAAAACAATTTAAATTAAAGAATAAATATTACAGCTATAAAATGAAATAAAAGGTAAAAAGAGGAGAGTGTGGAGTGTGTAGTGTGTAAGTGATCTGAACCGCGAGAGCACACCTGCCTGTGTTGATGTGTGTGTGTGTGCGTGCGCGTATATGCGTGTATGCGTGACTGACACTGAGAGGCTATCAGTGATGGGGGATGAAAAAGGTGGACGTGCAGCAGACTGGGTGATTATTGTTCCAGATGCGGAGAGATGACAAAAGATAGAGGGTGGGCTGATGACGAGCGTGAGAGACACAGAGAGAGAGAGAGAGAGAGAGAGAGAGAGAAAGTGGGTGTCAACAAGCCTGCAAGAGATACAAAAAGAAATTGGAAAGAGGTAGACAAAGTAAAAGAGACAGAAAGAAGAGAAAGAAGAGAAAGAGAAAGAAAGATATAGACAGTTAGACACAGCAAGACAGGGAGAGAGAGAGAGGGATGTCACGAGTGGGAGAGACGCACAGACAGTATGATAGAGAGAGAGAGAGAGAGAGAGAGAGAGGAACAAGAGAGAATGAGAAAAACAAAAAGGGACAGAAAGAGCAAGAAAGAAAGAGAGAAAGAAAAAGACAGACAGACAATGAGATATAAAAAGAGACAAGAAGAGAATCAGACAGACTGAGAGAAAAAGAATGAAAGAAAGATACAGACAGGGAGAACAGAGACAGGACAGAGAGAAAGAGACTTCCCCAGAGATAGAGATGGAGAGACAGATCTAGAAAGACAGACAGAAAGAGAAAAACAGCGAAAGAAACAGAGAGATAGAGAAAGAGAGTGAGAGAGACAATGAGAGACAGAAAAGTGAGAGAGAGACACAGACAAAGATGGGGACAGACAGAAAGGGACAGTGACAAAGAAACAAAGTGAGAAAGAGACGGATATATAAAGAGAAAGAGTGTGTGTGTGTGTGTGTGTGTGTGTGTGTGTGAAAGAGAGAGAGAGAAAGAGAGACGTCAGCAGCGAGGAGGAACGAGATAACACCTAACAAACTAAACTGTTGGAACACCTCTGTGTGTGTGTGTGTGTGTGTGTGTGCGCGCGTATGTGTGCGCACGTGTGTGTGTGATCGATGGCAGGTCCTGTCATCATGAGCCACCTGCTCGCTGACAGATCCTCGGCTGCATCTCTTTGTGTTAGGTGACACACAGCTGCTGTACCGGAGGGGGCGTGGCCAGTCTGGCGTGTCTCGCTCACGGTGTGCAGCGTGCGTGGGACTTTCCCTGCGTCTCACCGAGTTTCTTAATTATTGCTCTCTTGGGTGGGGTAAGCATATTACCGGGGGGGCAGTGCCACCCCATGCCTACCTCCCCGCTGCAGGGTGGTCGCTAACATGTTTAACACTTACGATGTTTAACGCTTACGATGTTTAACGCTTACGATGTTTCTGAGACAGGAATGTGCTTCAGATGGAAAGTTTTACGCTTCAAAGCTTCACAGTAACGTGAAAAGCTGCATTCTTTTGTCCTAGCAAAAAAGAGAAAAGACTAAACTCTTACCAAAAATAAGTTTATAACGTGAATTTCTAAACTACAAGTATGCACGTTTTTAGTTTAGTTTGTTAGAGATATATTATATTAAAATATACTTGTGTGTACAGTACTTGGTGTAAACTGTACAAAAGTACACAAGTTCACGGGAAAGAAAGTATGAATATACTTCGGCATACGCTTAAGATAAGTGTATTTGCCTTACACATAAATTTCAAGTATATACAGTATATATATATATATATATATATATATACACACACACACTATACACATACATACATATACATTCTTAATACAAAATAATATTATCACACAAATAATGTTTTCCCATAATGTTTGTCATTCTTTTATGTTTTGTTAGATTAATTATTTATTTGTTTTATTTCGTGAATATTGATTTGCATTGTACTAACAATTATAATAGGAACTGTGTTAGGGTTAAAGTTGTACACGGACACTTTTACGTGTTGCAATTTCTGCCGAGAATACACGTGAAGGGGTTGTTTATATGTTGCTTAAAGACTGAAAGAGATTTAAATGGAAATACCACTGCCTGATTTATACATTTTATTTGTTCCTGGTTGAGTGTGTGCAGCCGGCAACACACACACACACACACACACACACACAGGGTTTATTTAGTTGTGCGTATGTACAGTATATTCGGTTTCTACAATGTGTGTGATATGATTGTGTGTTTTTCCTGTATGTTTCCTGTGTTTGAACAGTTTGACGGTGGATTGATGATATTGAAATGAACTAAATGGGGATAAATCCATCAGTAATGGAAGCAGCACGATGTTGTGTATTGTGTTTATGGACACTCTACTACTGTTCGGTTATAACACTGGGCCTCAAGCAAAGCAAGTCTACTTAAAGTAGAGTGCAAGGTATATTCAATCTATAGGAACTTATACTTAAAGATATAAACTTCATGTATGTTAATGAACATCCTGGTGCAGTCATGTTAAAACGAGTGGCCGAATGTCCGCCCAGATTTCTGCCAGAAGCTTGCTGAAGACATTTAACCAACCTTAGCTGTGCTCTAGGAATAATTTCAACCCTCTGCTGAGTTCGGAAATCCAGAATAAATAAAAAGTTTGTGCATCAAATTTTCCCCTGATAAAAAGACTAATGCATAGAAATCACTGCAAGCGCAATACTGCCATGATGTTCATGTTCATGATGAGGGTGTGTAAACTTGTGAGTGCAGTCATAACTTTGTATATAATGTACAGTGCAGGAACAGTGGAAATCACGATCGCAGCATGGAAGGAATGAAGAAGCCAGACAGATGAGAAAAGGAGAAAGAAAGGAAAGAAAGAAAAGGTGGAAGATAGAAGGAAGGTGGAAAACAGACAGAAAGAAAGGAAAGAGAGAGAGAGAGAGAGGCAGAAATACAGTATGACAAATAGAGAGACAGACAGACAAGAAATCGAAAGAATCCGATACACAAGAAAAAGTAAACATGACAAAAAAAAGAAAGAAAAAATAATAAAGAATGAAATAATTAAGAAAGGAAATAAAGAGTGACCACTACAACAAGAAAGGAGAGAAAATATAAAGAAAGTGAGCAGGAAAAGGAATAACAGACAGAAAGGAGGAAAATAAATAAATACAATAGAAGGAGGGAAAAAGAGAGAAAGCAAAACAGAAATAAAACGGTAAACGGTTAAAAGTTAAATAAATAAAATGAAAGAGACAGAAGGAAAGAGATGCACGGAAGTGAGCGAGGATGAGAGACAGGCAGAAATACAGAACGAAGCAAACAAAGTAACAAAGAAAGGATGGAGAGAAATAAGACAGCATGCAATAAAAGACACCAGGCAGAAAGAAAACACAACAGATAAAACCAATCAAAGAAATGACCGAGACAGGGAGCAAAAAAAAAAAAAGAGCAATACAGAAAGAACAACAGAAAGAAATTAAAGATTTTTTTCCTATAAAATGGATCAATAATAATAATAATAATAATAATAATAATGAGTGTGTGGAGAACGGGGCTCTCCTCGTGTTGTGTTTTAGCCATAAGTGTGTCGTTACATGCTTTAAGCAGTGGACTCTCGGAGAAGAAAGACACGCAGGACATCAGGTTCTTACTTTGCCGAAGATGGGGACGAGGTGGTGCTCGCACATGGAGAACATGTCGATGTCCTTCACGATCACCATCTCATCGTGGTCTTCGTCAAAAATAGCGTCATTCAGGACATCTGCAAACATGAATTCGAAATGATTCGACACACACACACACACACAAATACACACACACCTCATAATCATCACGCTCCTCTCCTGGCACATCTCCTACGTCACATCGCTGTGCAAACATGTCCTGCTTTATCTGTCCGTAACAAGACGTCTCTCACAGGCTTTTTCATTTCCTGACTTCCTATCTCTCAGCCGAGGGGAAACACGGCCGCGGGGCCCGGCGCTCCGCAGCGCGGCTCTCGCTCCATCAGTGAGTCAGAGCCGTTTATCAGGGATCAGATCGAAAGCGTCCGATAATGAGCAAATTTTAATATTAAAGCCACAGCAACCAGGTCTGATCGTATCCCACAGAACCTTTCCCGAAAACGTATTACTGTTTTATTTTACGCTGCTTTAGTTCTGATCTCACTCGGAGTCAGGAGGATATTTACATATCTACTCTTTTATGTCATTAAAGTTGTAGAAAATTATTTTTTTGCTTTATATATCATTTCAATTAATAGCCATCCAGGCTCACTTCTAGTGGTTTTGTGTGTGTGTGTGTGTTTGTTTAACACAGCAACTTTTCATTGATATAGATACAGCCGCTTAGTCAAACTCAACCTGAGGGCAACAGCTGTTCAATGACACCTCCTAACACACACACATAGAGACACACACACTCAAAAGAACAGGAAATCAAATCAGCGTCAGACCAGAGCCGTCCCTCAGCCCCGCTCCCATCCCCACAAACAGCACACACTCAATTACACGCACTAAACGGCCTCGTGCACCAGCGCAAACACACAGGCAAAAGAAAAGGAGTTGCCATGGATACCCTTTAAATTTGGGGGAGATGTCAACGAGCGGCTCAGCTGCTCGAACCCTGGAATAAAGGACGCAATCGCTCCATCGTGTGCCAGACGTCACTGACGCACGCGGCAAACAAAAAACGTGATGCCGCTTCACCCACGGCCTGGAGAGACCGAGCGCAGAGGGTCATTACAGTGAAACATATCCAGTATCTGTGTTTAGAAAGAAAGATGGAAAGATGGACAGAAAGAAAGAAAGAAAGAAAGAGAGAATACATTATTGACAGACAGGAGACAAAAAGAATCAGATAGATAGATAGACAAAGAGAGAGAGAAGTTGCCCTGATGCTGTTGATCTGGTGTTTCTTCTTGCAGGCGCTTGATGTTACGTGGGTGTCACTGAAACACTTGCATGGCTTGAGCAGCAGGAGAGATCTGCCACATGATCAGGAAGGGTGTTTGCCCCACTCCTGTACACCTGCCCCCCTACTTGCCCCAAAGGGTTACATCTCCCACTCAGTGTTGAAGTTGAAATCATGCCTGTCCAGCTGCAGGTGCTGATGTGAACCAGGCTCGGGGGAGCAGGTGGACTTTGTGAAGCTTGTGATGCATCATTGAGACTAGAGATGCTCATGGACTAGATTTTGGGCAGCTGTTCCACAAAACATCTGTCTGTGCGTCTGTCTGTCAGTGACCTCAGACAATTCCTGAACCCAATTTACTGAAACTCTTTATCCATATTTCACATACACTTTATGACTGTTGAGACATTTTCCGTTGGTTAGAGGACTAACCATCAGTGCTCTGGAAGATCGCTGATCACTCTTTCACCTCCATCACCAAAACAACGAGAGGATCTTTAGGAAGGAACAGAGCTCCGCCCCTCCTATCTGTACACAGAAAGAGAAGCTCTTTCTACAAAACGACTAAGTGAAGTAGGCCTTAAAATCCAGAGCATTCATAGCAATTTTTTGCATTGCTATGTTTTAATATATTAAAACATTTAACAACTTTTGAACAACTTTATAAACGCATATTAATCATATGGCCAAGTTTGATCCCAATGGCTTCCCATAATCACAGCGCAGATCCCCGGCTGTGTGCGATAACGACACGTTTATATAGATAATAAGATTACTGAGGAAACATCACCAGGTGTGCTGAACGGCAAGTCTCATTATAAAAAGCTTCTAGATGGAAGCTTTAATAGAATAAAACCAAAGTTGTGAGTGGTGGCTCAGGCTGTTCATTTCTCTGATCTGACGATCCGGGTTCGAGCCCCGCCTTCGGTGGGTTGCCACACCCTGTACTACAGACCCACTGTATGCAGTGCCGGTCCCATTCGAGAGGTTTTAATTTACCATTCGTTAAATGTAATAGATATTATTAAACTGTGTAATCTGTAACCAGTTTGTCATGAATTTCTTTATTCCAACATTGCACGTTAATAATACAAGTAAATCTGATTATTTGTAAACACGATGAATCACAGATTTTGACTGATCATTGACTGAAGCTGTGCTGCCGGTACAGCTGTGCTGCCGTGCCACTCGAGTTTTAGGGATTAAACAAACTTGATCAATACGACATTAATACTTGATTGACAAAACTTTGCTGGCTCTCATGCCGCTGCTATTCATTTAAAAGCAAAGCTTGTGTTATAACAGCTTACTGCACACCTACTGCAACACAATGAGCTCTACCACCTGAGCTTATCTCATTAATTAAAGCAGCCATCAAATAAACACAGGAAGCACACAATCTGAAACGGGGTGGGAGCGTTCCAACCAATCGCAAGCAAGAAGACCAACGTCCAGCTCGTCTCAACGCTCCTGATGTAAGCGTTTTCCAGGGCACTCCTCTATAGCGTTATGTCGAAGTGATAACGGCGGTATCGGGTGTGCCGTGTCGTTTCTCTTCACCTGGGTAAAGTTCACCGGGGGCACTGAACTCGGCAGAGAGCTTGCACATGCCGGCCTCAGGACAGGAAATCATGCCAATATTCTTTACAGATGAGGGCTCTAAAGTGTGATCCAAACCAGGACCAGATGTGTGTGTGTGTGTGTGTGTGTGTGTGTATTGGGGTAAAAAAAAATAAAAAATAAGAGGGGCAGCTCCCTGTTTCCACCACTCACAGTGCAGGAGCACAACAGCATTATTAGTCAAAAAATACCAAAGACAATGAGGTGAGGCTCCTTAAATTTCATCTGTTTGAAACCATCGTTCTGAAATACCGGAACACACTCTGACAGGTGAATATGCTTTATAAAAGGAAGTACATGTGCACTTTAAGGAAACTGGTTTTCCTTGAAGGAAATAACAACAAAAAAAAAAAAGGTGAGGCTCTGAACAATAAAAGCTTTTTATAGTAAATGTAAATGGAATGAGGAACGTCACCCGGATCATTTCCTTTAAATCAGAAACCTGTTACAGCGCGGCTTCCAGGTCCGTTTTATAAATTTTATTATGCAACAACCGTCTTTAATTAAGCTGTAATAAACGCATACTGTTTACCTACGTATACCTTTCTTGCATTATTACATATATTGTCATAAAACGCAGTTATGAGCGCAAGTACACACACACACACACACACACACACACACACACACACACACACACACACATACATACATACAGACACACGACATACATTCATAGTTTACACATCACTGGAAATGGGCTCAAGATGTTAAAAATGGAATCAACACGCAAGAAGAGACCATGTGTGGTTCTGTAGTGTTTGGTGATTATCAGTTTTGCACAGTATTATGGTATAAATGGATAAAAGATTTGCCATGAATTTAGTCCATGTGCTTTTACTGGTTTAAGGAAAGATATTCTGAAATTTAATCGAATCAAAGAGAAACTTGAACTTTGTATGCAAAATGTTTGCTTTGAACCCTTCGACAAACCTGGAAAAAAAAAAAAAAAAAAAAAAAACCAGTCCAATGAAACTAACGGTACTGAGTTAACACCCTGAGTGGGATTAAGTTGTGTTCCACTGCATGTGTTGTATATTAAGTTCACCCGTGTTTGTTTGGATGTTGAAATGCGTTGTTCACCAAATCAGTAACTGAGTTAATTAAAAGCATTTTGTTTGTAACACCTAAGATTATTTGTTTTAACCTTCTGCTTTTTCAAATAATCTTTCACCGATATAACTTCCCATTGCGGTCCCTTTTCTGTTCTCGACATCCACGTTCTGGTCTAGGAACAGGTTCTCCATCAAGACCATCTGCTCGAGCGATCTAACTATTCGCTTGACCTCCTCCTCCTCCTCCTTCTCCTGCTACCTACGCCCTGTCCCAACATCTTTGATGCACTCCCAGCCCATCCTACAGTATGGTGAAGTGGGTGTGTCAGAGAAGTGCCAGGAGTTTTCCAGGACCAAATTCGAACTTGCGTACCTGCGTTCTTGTCATCAGAACTCACCTATGATTTTCTCCTGATATCCCTTGGTGAAGAACTGCATGGCCGTGGCCGCCCGGTAAGGCGTCTTCAGCAGGCCTTGTCTCTGCGGATCTTCTCCCAGACCCCTGAGGATGGTGGTGTATGCGGCGACGATGCTCGGCAGACTCATCTCGTTATCTTCCAGACTCCTGGTGCGCTCTTCCTTCCAGCTCTCCATCACGGACGAACACGAAGCACGGGAGTTGCTGCTCTTACTCGTTGGTTTCTCACCTTTGGGTGTCTCTTTAGATGCACCGTTCCACATGGGCATCTTCTCCACGCCGTCCAAAATCCCGTTCAGGGCCGTGTCGTTGCCGGACGAGGCTTCGCTTTCTCTTTGACTCGGTTTGGAGCGATCCATTGTAGAAAGTGCTGATCTCTAAGCCGTCTCCCTAAGTGGATAGAAAATTGTAGTGTTAATTAGACTTAAGACTTGCTTTAATGTAACGAATAACATTTTAAAAACAGGTTGTGATACATTTTTTTATACCAGCAATAATTAAAACAGTAATTATGTAAGAGCTCTGAAAGCTCAGTCATTTTAAGAGTCTGAAATATGATTGTAATAATTAGACAAGCCCTGTATTAATAGCTTTGTTCAATTATAATTGGTTTCATTATAGTCATCTTTAACATTCACATGAATCTATATTTTTCTTTCGATACTAATACTACTACTAATGATAATAATGAAGAAAAGGATAAACCTATCCCAAGCTCTCACTGGTGTGAAGTTTCTGCTCCTCACTCCTCTGCTCTCTGCCTGCGGGTTGCGTGCGCGCGCGCGGATCACCTCTCCCTTTATAGCCGTATGCTAATTCCTGAACCGCTATTGGTCGATCTCGCTGTGTACGTCACCCTTAGGAAGCGTGTCTAAGCAACTCAAGAATACGAACGAGCGCACTGCGTAGGTTGCAAAGATCTGCTTAGGGAAGCGTGTTAATAGTGCGCCTGCGCAAGGGAACACGGACAGGTTTGGAATTAGACCGCGTCTGAAGGCTTTTTAAGCGGATGAGAGACACTAATAACGTTAGAGAACAACGTGCCCTATGTGGTTTGAACAGGACAGCCACTAAGACTGTAAAATATCATAAATCACATAATTAAAATGTTTTGAGCGATTAATTAACACTGGCCATTTACAGTTTAAAATCATTTCCACAAACTCACAGCATTTATAGTTATTTTTTTTTTAATTTTGTGACCACTAATCCTTGTGAGGACCTGTGAGACATAAAGTCCCCCATACAGTGCGAAAGATGGGAATTAACCCCCCCAATAAACTGATATCCATCAACCAGAAATCAAGCTGATTATACAACCAGATTTGTCATACCTTCCTCCTGTGCGTCATTACCCTCTGAACGAGTCGGATCTGTGGGCAGGTGTTCACTTTGTCCAACCCGGTCAGAATGTCCTACTCGTATGGTCATATCAATCTTCACTACTTTATTAACATTTCCAAGCTGGTGGTACTACTGAAGTACCGCAAGTTCCCATCGTTGACTGTTAAAGAGTAGAAATAGTTAAAAGGTTAAAGCTAAAAATAATCTGATCCTCTTTAATGTAATCAATTATATTAGTTCAGCTTGAAACTCACATGTCTAATACAAAGTTAATACAATATTAATACAATGTTAATACAAAGAAATCAAATTCTGTAAGGTTGAGTATCTTACACCTAGTTTACGCTAAGTTGTAGAGTGAATCACAGATGAGAAATCGAAAAAAAGTAGATAAAGATTAAGTTTTGTCTTAAATCGACTTCAGCGCTGTTATTTCAGCGGTGAAAATATTAACTAATGCCAAAGTTTCATTAAATTCTGTCCAGCGATCGATTTAAGACGCGCCCACAGTTTGACACATACGCAGTACACTGTCAAAACGTGCAGTTTATAATCTGGTATATAACTGCTCATAACTTCTACTCAACGTTTTCTTATTTCATTTATGGCGCAGATTTATCTTCACGACTGGGATAGTTTCATTAAATTCTGTTTAGCCAGTTTTGTGTGATGCTGTGACAAAGTCTGGACAGACAGACAGACAGACAAAACTTTCTGAGACTGGTTTCTGGTCCTCCAATGTACAGTATGGAACTTAAAAATATAATTGAAAGAGCAAGTTTTGACCAAGGTCCAGTTTCTTTCATTTATATAGATGGATACACAGTGGAACCTCTGCATATAAATTGTATTCGTTTTGGAGGCGAGTTCTTAAGGCGCTATTAATTTTCCTATAAGAAATAATGTAAATGAAGAAAATCCATTCCAGCCACCCAAAAAGATTACCAATTTCCAACACTATGATCACTTTTTTTTATATTAAAAAAAACAACCAAAACACTTAGAAAAGACAAGTAAATGAAGTAAAAAAAATTTATAAATAGACATTAAACCTCACTTAACCTTAACTCAAGACTACTCTTGGCACCGGCTGCTTTTTTTGTATTTTGCATCCGGCAGTTAATTAAAATTAAAATTTTATTTATTTATACAACGCTTTTAACATCAGATAGTCTCTGATGAGCAAGCTGAGGGCAACGGTGGCCAGGAAAAACTTCCTGAGATGGCAATAGGAAGAAACCCTGAGAGAAACCAGACTCAACAGGGAACCCATCCTCATTTGGGCGATAACGGATAGAAGGAAGTGTTTTGCAGTCAAACTGTGTGTTAGGCAACTGGAAGTTCAGTAGGAGAGGTGTTTAAGTTAATATGAAGTCCAGTTAATTATGGCTAGGGATGCCAGCTTGACGCCCGATTATCATTCACACAAATTATGGGCATTTTGGGAATGCCAATTAGAGACCTGAGGTGAGAATCGAACCCGGACCCTGGAGGTGGTAACCTCAGGTCTGAGTGCACAGTTTGCATGTTCTCTCCGTGCTTTTGGCGGTTTCCCCTGGGCACTCCGGTTTCTTCCAACAGTCCAAAGACATGCAGGTTAGGCTAGTTGGCATCTGCCACCAAGTGGGCTGGTACCCCAGTGAAACATAAGTGTTTTTGTTAGAAGCAAGAGCTATAAGCTTGTGTAGGAAGAACAAAATGACAGATAAAGATTTATAGAACTCCCAGCTATTACATGAACGATGAGAACAAGTTCTGGCACATTATGCCGCTTTGACAAAAAAAAAAAAACACTACCATAGAGTGACCTGATAGATTCACATTATATAACTATGTTATAGTAAATGTACTATAACAGTAAGTTAAACATGTTTTGATACTTTATTATAACAAGTTATTGGGGAATTTAGGGGTAGCATATTCTAATAAACATACATCCCCATCAAATAATGCTTCCAGGAGATAATCAACAAAATTATTTAAACGATTCCTAAGCTCGTCAGTCTTTGCATGCGCAGAACCCTTACTCAGCAAAAAATGATAGGAAGCATGAACTGGCAGAACACCGAGTCTTTCAGTTTGCATATGATTCTTTGTTTAGTACCAATTCTGACTTTTATAGTTCAGCCAAATTTATAAATTCAAGAAGCCGACTGGTTTGTGACCGAGTCATCACTAATTTACTGCTAATAACATACAGTAGCAGGGAAAATATCTTCAGCAGGTTTGAGGTGTTGACATCACGCAGGACTTGTCATGGTCCTGTGCATCAACATCGTGGTGAAGAAGGCCCGGGAGCGTCTCTACCACCTTAGACACTCGAGAGACTTTAAACAGCTGTTCAAGTTCTTCCTGACCTGAACTCAATCTACAGCAAGAGGTGCAGGACCAATGCACCCCACGTCAGAGGGTGAATGACCTCAGCCACCCCAACAATGGACTGTCCTCTCTGTTGCAATCAGGAAATTGTTTCCGCTTCTCGGGAAGGCCAACACAGAGAAACTGAGGAGGAGCTTCTTTTTACAAGCTATTGGGGCCCTCAACCAGAACACCACAAAGAACTAAACAAATTGGATCTGGGGTTTTTTTTCGGTTCACTCACACAATAAACAAACACACTAAATTCCTGCTAAAACATCAAAGTCAGGATGTAGCACATTACTCATTACCTCGCACATTTGCACATTGCCCACAGGTTGCACACTTCCTGGTAAGTTGCACTTTTTTTATCTTATTTGCTCATTTTTCACATAAATGATGAATAACTGCACTTGCAGTTTATAATTCCTTAATTAATTGCAATGTTTTATTCAGGTGTAAGTAATGACTCATTTTACATTTTGCCAAGGTAACATTTAAAAAGCGCTCCGTTTGCAGTGCCATCAAAATAAAGCAATGTGAAATGTACAAGGCCGAACGTAGTGGTTAGCACTGTGGCCTCGCACATAGACATGCAGGGTACAGTATGCTAATTGGCCCTTCATATTGTCTGTAGTGTGTGTGTGTGTGAGTGTGTGTGCGTGTACACTGTAGGCATGTGAGCCATGTGATTGTTTGGCACCCTGTCCGCGGTGTACCTGGCCTTGTGTATGAATTCTCTTGGGATAGTCTCAAGCCTTCCAGTGGCCCTGTACAGGATAATCAATATACTGTAGTAACGAATGAATGGAGGAAAATGTACAAGTTACAGGTTTGTGCACACTCAAAACAGAACACGCTGTGCCGTACACTGTTACAAATAAACAGTTACTACAGTATGTGCACACATCTATCAAAGTAACATTCAGTCAGTACATGGAGTGCCTGTGACATACAAGGGGAATCAACTATCATTTTTTTTTTTTTTTTTTTAGATTTTTTTCCCCGATTTTCTGCCTAATTTAGTCGTGTCCAATTCCTCCCCGTCACTAGGGGGCTCCCACATTAAGGCTACTACTACCACTCAGTCAGG
>JAOVVA010000002.1:1670185-1694359 GCA_028565275.1 Leiocassis micropogon | reverse complement strand
AGCACCAAGTACCTCTCATCCCTCCCCTCTGAGAGAGCTCGGCCAATCAGCTCTCTCTAGACCTCCGGCTGCGAGAGATTACAACATCACCGGGGAACCGAACCAGCGATCTCCGGAGGATAGGGCGAGCACTTTATCACAAGCTTAAACTCCCGACTCTCTGATCAATAACCTACTGTAGAGCCTCAACTCAATGAGCTACCGCTGCCCAGTTACGGAGGTGTTGGGAAGGAGTTATGGTGAAAGGTGTCTGCTATTTGTATTAAATGCTGAGCAGAAGCTCACAAAAAGTATTAGCGCACAGGTCCCCAGAAAATCAAGAAGATGCTCCAAAATTAAGGGCAGTCTGATGTTCATTGTATCTTCCACAGAAATATTTGATATGAAGGAGGACAAACTGTAAGGGACCCAGCATGGATC
Organism: Leiocassis micropogon; assembly: GCA_028565275.1. Classification (NCBI taxonomy): domain Eukaryota; kingdom Metazoa; phylum Chordata; class Actinopteri; order Siluriformes; family Bagridae; genus Leiocassis; species Leiocassis micropogon. The sequence continues at coordinate 1,693,939 of JAOVVA010000002.1, read as the reverse complement.
CTGTGATGCCCCTGGGGTATGCCTGCACCAGCTGCTCAGAGCACGTCTATTAGTACAGATGTAAAGGAAACCGTTCTATAGTCATTCAATCCTGAGATGTTCTTTTTAGGAACAGGGATTACAGGAGAGCACTTGAAGCATGATTGGATCAAACTCAGTTCCAATGAGAAAATCTGTGCAAAGATGGGGGCTGGTTTGCTTACCCTTTCAGGCAGAAATGAGACACCTGGTTGGGGGATCCTGTTTTTTTTTTTGTCGTATGAAGAGCAGACCTTACATGTTCCTCACTAACTGTTAGGGCTGATTGGGCGTCAGGAGGTAGTTGGACACAATGAGTGTTGATGACTGGGGTATGGTTTTAATTGGCTTCTCAAACCAACAGGAAAAAAAAAAAGGTCAGGTCTACAGCAGGTTGGAGGGTTTTGTCCGAGTTGAAGTAAGGTTTGGCATTAAACCATGGTTTGTCATTGAATGGTGGTAGGGACACAAAATGTCCTTACAGAACCTCATGTACTGTAGGATGTTACAGAAGTAGTGAGATTGTCAGCTGCTACTCCAGTCTGTGTAATCGAAGTAGTCGTTTTAACTTGGCTTCGACTGTCCATTTACTCACTGTAGTGGACGTAGATTTGGTAATAGGCATCATTTAAGACTGCGAAGAAGTGGTCCGGAGTGCTTTTTCCCCCTCTCTTGCTGGGCAATTAATGTCTTGCCTGTATTTACAGTATTTAGCCATTGTATTTTGCTCTGTTGAAGTCACCCAAAATGATGAGCTGAGAGCTTCTGATCCAGGCAAATCTGGCTGTTAAGCAGATCTAAAGCTTGAGCCACACAATCTTGTGGTGGAATTTAAGAATTTATCTGAATGGTTGATCGAACATTTTGCATTTTATGATTTACAGACCATCTTGGAAACTCCATCTCCTTTAGAATTTCCTATTAGCTCTGATTTGTGGTCTGCACCATGTAGTTGAAATCTAGGGAGGAAGACTGCGCTGAGAGGCGTTAGCTCAGATACCAGCGTTTCCATGAAGCAAAGTGCAGCAGGTTGCAAGAAGACCTTATTGGCTTTGATGAAGAGTTGTTCTTCAACCATCTTTTTGTTTAGTGATCAGAGGCTCATGGTTTCATGCAAGTCATTTGGTGGCACCACAGTGCATAAAGTCATGAAGATGAAGCAAGTCAAGAACTACAGTTAGCGTTCAGATTGAACACCATGGATGTCCTGGAATTATTATTCAAACCGGTCTCTAGAGTTTACATTAAATGTTTTGAAAAAGAATGCTGCTCTGCTACAATACCAGAGGAACATATCGGGTTCCACTCCTGTCCGCCAAGAACGGAGATCCGAGGCTACTCACTGAAATTGGAGAATTTTTTTTTTTTTTTTTTTAAAGACTGCCCATGACAACATAAATAAAAAGTGATACTATATTCATCCACTTTATAAAAGTCAACACTTTATTTGTCTTCTGCTTCATATATAATTAAACAGTTCACAGAAATATGTACAAACCTCAACGAACAAGATGAAAATGGGAAACAGTACAATATTGAAAAGGTTTAAAGTTTACAAAAATTTATACGCACTTGCGAGTCTTAAAATAAGAGTAAAAAAATTACAAACACTAAACTTGGGTGTTAGTTCTTGTTGAAGGCGAACGCCGAGAGCTTAGCCGAAGTATCCAAAGGCTTTTTCTTCTTGGCACTGCTTTCATCAGCGTCCACCTGCCCGTCCACGTCGTTATTCCCCTCTTCATCCCGCTTCCTCTTCTTGAGGTCTGCACCCTCTCGGGTCGGCCCTTTCGCTTTCTCCGTCCACTTCTGAAAAAGAAATTAGAATTTTTAGTGATTGAATCGAACCCTCGACCCTGGAGGCGTGAGGCCACAGTACTAACCCCTACGTCACCCTCACCACACATCTGCCACACATCAGTCTATGGGCTCATTCGATCCATCTGCATTGGTTGATGTGCTAAAAACACTGGAGCCCTTATTTCCCAATATAATTGCTTTATTTGTGTATGTTTCCTCTAGCTTAGCCTGTCCTGATGAATCCTTCCAAAGTGCTATCAGACAATTCACTTTGTCCTCTGTTCAGGGACTACTGTTCCCCATTTCCATACCGCGGTTAAACCAGACTCTCGGCCAGAAAACGCGGGTAATTTAGCTGCATGGATGGAAAAATCAAGGGCGTGACTTCGGTGTAATAGCTCCAAAAGTGGGAAAAGTCCCTCCGTCACCTCCTGAAGCAAAACAACGTAACTTTCTACAAAATTACAAAATAAATAAATAAATTCCATCTCTATTTGTTACGTTTTTTTTAATCAAATTTTCATCGTAAGTCCATGTCCCATACCACGTGATGGTGTGGACTTGAACTTCCAAGTGACATCATAAACAGCTTGAAATCCGATTCGAGCGAACCAAAATGCAACCGTAAGAATCTGAATCTGATTTCAGATTCAGATTCAATTCAGTAGATCTAGTCAAAGTTTTTTTTTGCCATGAATTTACTTCTCCTACGAACAATTTAAAAATGAATTCCTTCGTATCATGCTTGCTTAATAAAGCCCCCGGAAAAAAACTGAACCACATGTGTAGAATCACTTTATTTCACTGATTATTGGGAGTTAATACCCAGCAATGAAACTTAACGCGTAATTAACAGAGCTGCGAATCACAGGAAGATGGTTTTGGACCATTTAAAAGTTTTCTAACTTTGGCTAAATGATTTTAAAAGCAAGGATCGACAAGAGCTCTGCACCTCCACTTACCTCTCTGCTCTCTCATTCTTTTTCTACTTTTCATTCTCTTCTCTCCTCATCAAAAATAAGGCATGCTGTTTTAACAAAATGATTAAAGAAAACAACGTGTGCACGTTTATTTAAAAAGAAATCGAAAAGCAGAACGTATGCATTTTAATGGTTGTTAATATATGTGTAGCCAATGTGAAAAACAGCAAAGACATTGATGTTAGACCAGGCGGTAATGAATAAACGTGTGCACAGAACAGATATCAATTCCAGCTCCATCACTATCGACAGGGCCGGTCCGGTCGCGCTCGCTTCCTGAGTGAGGACGCAAAAGCGGTGGACATTACAGACCCGGTGATGAGTCACCTGCACACGCGCGCACACACACACACACACACACACACACGACTCGTTTATGACGGCCAGAGCCTGTTGCACACGTTCAGCTTTCATCACTTGTTCTGTTCATTCAGCCTCTCGTCCTCCTCCTCGCCTCTACATTAACATAAGATCAATAAGCGCGTCCGATAAACACTCCCCCGGGCTACGTTTCCAAAGCGACAGGACGGCTCTCATCTTGTATCTGGGAAGTGTGTTTCGAGCGTGTTTCGGCCTGAATGAAGTAGCTGGTTGAGTGCAGGGTCACGAACCGAGGAGTACAGCAGGGGGGAGGAGGGGAACAAAACAAAAAGAAACATAAGGCCATTTTAATTGAGCCCTTCCTCAGAATGTAGATGATTAGATAAGACCTGCCCGGTGTATCTTCAATGGAAGAAGGAAAAATTAAAGAGACAGATTAGACAATAAGCGTTGTGTTGTGCATCAGCTCCACGGAGACGGAATCCAGAAGGGGAAACAGTTTAACCCTGTTACAGGTTAAATGAGGTTTGAATGCCACCATCCGTCTCAGGAAGGAAGAAACATCTGATATGAAAATGTGACATTTCAGCAGAGCACACATATACGTATTCCAGCCCTAGATTGATGTGATGTCGGGGTAAGAGGGACATTCTTTCTCTCTCCCCCTCTCTCTCTCTCTCTTTCTCTCGCTTGTCAGAGCAACACTGGCCAATCAGAGGCGTCTGTGAGCTCGTGTATGTGGAAGGGGGCAGACGGCGCTTTCGCCCAAGCCTGTTCAGCTTCCCTGTACGCAGAAACCGTGTAAAGTCTTACCAGCCTCTCGTCTCCTGACAGCGTACGGAAGCGACTCATAGCCTCTTTGATGATGTCCATCTCTTCCAGGTCAGGGTTCTCAGCGAGAATGCTTTTCCTGTTCTCCTCCAGCCACAGCTGGAACCCGGTCTTCGGTCTGTGGATACGAGAAAAAAATAAAATAAATATCGATATTTAATGAGACAAATACTAAACAGAATAACATTATATATAAGAGATGGGGGAATCGATTTAGTTATGAATTGTGATTCTTTTGTGCAGTATTTGCGTATGAATTTCACTTGAAGTTATTTTGTCTCGTTTAAATGCTGCATTTGGTTTTTAAGCGAGAAACCTAATGTTATAAGGAACAGGCAACATGTAATTAATCTTTATTAAGGTTTAAAATAGTAACAAAATTGGGGTTAAATGTAATATCAAACCAGGATGTTTATAAAAACATGATATTTATAAAATCGCAATTTTAATCAAATCAGCCCCAAGATATCAGTCATGATGATGGGTAAATTCCATCTGTAATTTTGTATGTATATACACACACACACACACACACACTGTATATACATATATCATTTATTGCTATATGTTATATTATTATTACACTATAACATTATTGTTATTATATTGCTATTTTTATTTTCCTGAAGTGAGTATAAATTTCTTTGGCTGACTCTCTGTGTGTGTGTGTGTGTGTGTGTGTTAAAAATTACTGAATCGGAAAGGTACTAGGAAGTAAAAGCTTAAATGATCCTATTTAAAAGACAATACAAGAGAACATCCTTATGGTGTTTCGCTTCTCTTTGTACGTCTGCTTACAACAACAATGTGATAGACACTGACTGTATGAGACATTTTATGGAAAAGGCTTCTGATCTTCCAGGTTATTCGAGCCATAACACTAATCCAGAAACAGCTGGACGTGGGTCCACGGTCATGACCGTCCTGCTCTCACCTGGCGTTCTCCACGTTCTCTTCAGATTCTCCTGCTGGTTTCTCGGGTATTTCTGTTCTCGGTTTCTCCGCCTCCTTTTCCTTCTCCTGTAGCTTCTTAGACGCTCCTTTAGATGCACTCATCTGCAGCAACGTAGCCTGAGCCTGAAACACACACAGAACAGATCTCTTATAACAGGACGCGTTTCCGCTCCAGAGCTCCAGAGTGTCTTTTTCACCGCAGTTTCTCAACAATGTCTTGACTCTTTTTCCTTTTTTTTTTATTATTGATTTAATACCAACAGGTGGCCTTTATAAAGTGAGCGTACTGTATGTAGTTCAAGTGTGAATGTTGTTACTGGGACGGATAATACGAGATGCCGATAAAGGTCGCGTCCAACAGACAAAAGTGAGGCTTATAAAAGCTGACAAGCCGAGCGGCTGCAGGGTTCTGTGTGTTTGTGTGCATGCATGGGCACGGGTACCTTCGAGCGCGGTTTTGGCGCCAGAGGCTTTAGCACCGGAGCTTTAGCCGAAGCCGCCTGTTTCCTGTTGGATGCCGTCATGGTGTCCAGGACGTTAGTGGCTCTGGGCTGCGGTGATGGAGACGTGGACGGCTTCCCTGATCCACTGACCTGCTCGTTTAAAACACAGCACGTAATCACGCCTGACTCCATGGACCGCACGTGGAGCCAAAACAGAATTTACAAAAAAATTGATAAAATTTATACTGCACTCACCTTAAAGGGGTTCACACGGCCTTCTTTGCTGACTGTGGAAGGAAACACTCACAGTTAATTTAAAAGAACCCAGTGACATCACATGAGTGCATTTTAAGCTGAGAAATCATCAGCAGACTCAGAAAGCTTTTTATCTTGGGGGGGGGAATGGGGGGATGTAGAGGAAAATATTTAATATGACACATTTAATTATAATAATAATAATAATAATAATAATAATAAAAAAGACGATTGGGACACCAATGGGATGGCTCACCACAAATGAAAGAATTTGATACAGGTTTCAAAAAATTCCAGTTTTTCTGATTTGGAAACCAACATCTCCCCGAATTTTGAACACGCCCCCATGAAACTTACGTCAATAAGAAATAATTATTTTCAATAAATTCACCCCTTCAAAACTGGCCACGGAATCACTGGAAAAAAATAATAATAATTATAATAATTTACTCCATATAAGGACTATAAGGGGGTTTATAGAGTGGACGCATTAAAAAAAAATAATAATAATAACATTTTGGTCCACTATGAATTAAACGGTCATCCTGTGCTGAAATTTTTTTTTAAGTGCACACAATAAACTTCAGCTTCCGCTCAACCGTTTAAAGAATCTACAAACTCCGGATCATCATCATGGATTAATAATAATAATAATAATAATAATAATGATGATGATGATGCCAGGTCCATCCTCTCACCGGGTTTGATTGAAGGTCTTTCAGGTGATTTGGTGGCTCTACTGAATGGATTCAGACCTGCAAAAAAAAAAAAAAAAAAAGTATAATAAAAATAAATAAACAAATAAAACACACAAAGATGTATAATGCATGTTTGTCCGCTTTAACATAAGCGCAGCGCTACTAGCGCAAACCCATCACGCATCCTTTAGTAAGCTCGGTGCTGCACTCTAAACCCTGTTACACACCCAACTCTTAAAGACCAAACACGCCTCTGTTGTAGATTTTGTAGTACACACACAAAATCTGATGCAGCATAAAGCATAAATCCTTTCTGTCCCTTTGCTGTCGTATATAGAACTCAAGATGGTGCTGAGGTTTAAACCCAGGACCTTCTGATCTGTAGTCCAACACCTTAACCAATGAGCTACAAAACTCTCCACTTAATATTTACACATTCCGTGAATATATACACGAAATACACCTGCACACAAACCACGGGGAGCACACGCGTAAACATTTAAACACGTCAGCTTGCAACATGGCTAATACACTAATGAATGGCCCAGGGTTACCCGAGCTGTTCCCTAGAAGCCCACTCGGTTAGGGAGCGTCTAAAAAGTGCACGACCTGGAAACGTTCCAAGACTGTACGCTTTTTAAAGGGTGTTTGATTTCATTTATCAATTTGCTTTATTTCAGGTCATTATTACAGTCTTTGCAACGCTTACAGTTTTTTTTAAGTACTAAATTTCAATTTAGTGTTTATCCAGTAAGATAAAAGAGTCTCAGTATTTGCGTAAAGAATAAATTCATAGGAGTTGTGATTTAAGTAAAGTGAAAAGATTGTAAATTATTCTCAGGGCTAAAGCGTACAAAATGATCCAGACTGCATTCTTATTATTAATATATTAATCATATTACACAGTAACATTATACACGGAATACTCACGAAACTTCTTGCTTTCCGGCGCGTCCTCTTCCTCCATCGGTTCCTCCTGCACATCCTCATCTTCCTGCTCTTCATCATCACAGTCTTCCTGCGCCGCTCTGCTGCTGGAGTGTCTAGCGGCTCGACTGGCTTGATTAAATCTGCATTAGACAGACAATAGTACACGAGAATACGTTTTATTGTGACAATAGTTTATAATGTATACGAACCACCATTTCAACATGATGTGCATCAGGTGAGACTTTTAGCTCTCATTTTGAAGATAAGTGAACAGTCAGGTAGGATCGACATTTGAATGAATCCTGCCGGCTTCGCATGCTTAGTTTTACCTTATAGCGTCTATCAAGGATGGGAATCACTGGGACAACCCGATTCCACATCATCATGATACCTCGGTTGGCGATTCTATCCTTATTGCGATATTATAAAAATCCTGATTATATAAACTAAATTTTTTTTTTTTTTTTAAAGATTACGCACTCACAAGAGAGAGAAAAAACTTGGCTCGGTTGTGATCACGTGACGCTCTGCGTCAAAACGAGAAGCGCACGCGTGATACATGATACCCGGTACTCGTAAACCAAGACTTGCTCGTTTTTCAAGTCAAAATTTATTAAAAATCTTTGCTCGTCTTGCGGAACACTCGCAAACCGCGTTACTCGTAATCCGAGGTTTCACTGTATATCATCGTCATCCCTAGCGTCATCCCTAGTGCATCCAATCAGAAAAAAGCGTTCATATCATTATGTAATATAAGCAAAGCAGAAATCTCTTTATTCTCAGGAGTACCTCGCATTTTGTGCCTGGCTGTGATAGGCTGCCTCCTCCTCTGGCTCCGCCTCCTCCTGTAGCTGACTGGCCTTTTCCAGAGCGAGCTCGTTGAGCTTCTGGGCGAGGATCATGTGCCTGGAGCGTGAAGCGTAGCGGATGGCGAGCGTCACCACGTTCTGCGGCATCATCTCGGCCAGCTCGACGCAGCGGAACTCGCGCCCCATCTTACACGACAGCTGAGGCACAACAGACCAAAACGCAAACAGTTTTCCCACTGATGTTCTCTTCAACACTCGAAAGAGAACCAACAAGATGACTGACGCGACTGGAAAACAGAAACGGACTTACCGCGAACATCCTCATCAGCAGCTCCTGCTGCTCTTTCTCCTGCTGCCTCCGACTCTCCTCGTCCGTCTCGTAGCCGCTGGACGCCAGGAAGCCGAAGTGGTTATGGAAGAGCATCGAACGCCAGTACTGCTCCTGTAGACGCGTTCGCGAAAACAGGGCAAATAAAAATAAATATCGTACGTAGCTGGTGGTGAGTGGAAACTATTATTAATGACATCATCATCATCATCATCAGTTAAATCAATTTCGCCACCGTTTACACTTTTGGACTTCTAACTCAGTTTGGAACAAGCAGGCAGTCGGAGGTAAATCACAAAACCAACACAAGGATCCTGGATTCAACTCCTCCAACACAACATCTCTGCACCAATTAAAAAAGCACCAGACTCTCGATCAGCATCTGCCGTCCTGCACTACCTGCCTGACAGGTGTAGACCAGATTTACAGGAAACGTCATATTAAATTTCCTTCCTAGTCTGAGCAGGTGACAATAGGACTGATATTAAAACAAACACTACACACACACACACACCTCCATCTGGCCTTTCTCCGTGCTGGTCTGGCAGAAGGGCAGCTTGAAGGGCAGGACGGCGACGGCAGGACGAGGAAGCGTCGGCGGGAATACGGATCCTTTACACGGAATGCACCTGCACACAAACCACAGGGAGCACACTCGTAAAAAAACATTTAAACACGGATCCCGTCAGCTTTCAACATGGCTAATAAACGAAAAGGAGGGATGGCACTTCCAAACTTCATGTATTATTACTGGAGCTATTATTATAAGAGCTCTGATGTTCTGGTTAAAGAATGACATTAATCCCCGTTTGGACAATTCTGGAGGGGGCTTCAGTTCGGCCCACTTCTCTAATAGCATTATTGTGTTCGAAAGTACCATTTATTCCACCAATCTCTAGTTTGACCTCTAATCCAGTTGTTATACATTCAGTTAAAATCTAGAATCGTTTTTCCCTTAAAGACTTACCGCAGGCTGCACCGACTGCTAAAAATTACATGTTTGTTCCATCAATAATGGATGAGGCTTTTGAAGCTAGAAAGGGTTCGGCCTCATTGTCTGAACTTTATATTGTTAGAAATTTTGCATCCTTCGTACAGAAAGACGACATTCCCAAATCACATTTTTATAGAAATTTGCAGCTTCTGAACTTTGTGGCATTGAATTCCAATAATTTCCCATCATGCCCTCCACTGTCTTTATTAGATTCAATATTGGAATGTAAATCGGTCCAAAAACAAACTATACGCAGGATTTATGGACTACTCAGTGTGTATGATTTTAACACCCTTAGACTTACTCAGAAATAAATGGGAGACAGATTTAGATGAACCAATTTCAGAGGAAATCTGGCACAGAATAATACAGGGAATTCTCTCATCATCCATTCGCCTTAGACATGCTGTAACACAGTTTAAGATTGTGCATCGTCTACATTGGTCAAACGTCAGACTTTCTAAGATTTAAACTGGTATAGACACCACATGCGACAGATGCAGGCAGGCTCCTGCAACTCTGCTGCAGATGTTCTGGACTTGTCCAGTTCTGGACCAATATTTTTGAGACCTTTTCTGAACTATTTGGAGAGATAGTAGAGCCAACTCCATTTATTGCACTGTTTGGTGGCCCGCAGAATACACTAGTTTTAACCAAAGGAAAAATAAAATATTGGCCCCTTCTGTTCCCTCTTGGCTAAGAGACCAATATTGACTAAATTAGGAAAGACCCTGATCTACCAACGTTTAGGGAAGTGATGCACTGCCTTAAACTGGAGAAAATTAGGTACACAGTTAGAGGGTCTACTGGCACATTTTATAATATTTGGCAACCATTCTTAACTTTTGCTGAGGGCATGAACACAGACAATATTGTACTGTAAAGGAAGTGTGTGGGGAAGATTACTTATGTTATTATTATTATTTTATTTTTATTTTATGGACATCTGATTGTTATGGCATCCTTGTGTTTGTCTGGTGTTGGGGGGTGGGGGGGCGTTTGGTTTTGTCTTCTCTTTTGTTGTGTTTCCTTCTGTTTTTTTCTGTAGTTTAAAAATAAAATAAAAAAAACTTAAAAAAAAAAAAAGAGAAAAACCTAATGAATGGTCCAGGTTTACTCGAGCTGTTTTCCAGTTTATAGTTTTCCAGGTCTGGATCTGAGCGTCATTACAATAAAAGCTGAAGAGACGATTGTAATACTGATTGTTTGACATGCTGTGTGTTCTATAAACTACTAAAGCAGGGCTACTGAAATAAAATTGAAGAAGGTCAGACTGCTGCGGATACGTTTGCTCTAACGGCCCGTGTTTCTTCTCATAGCGACGCTTCACATTACTGCGTTTTATCAGCGCCATGGTTTCAGAACATATGAGACAAACTGGTTCCGTCTGTCCGATGTTTGTTCACTTTACCTGTAGGAAGATTAAAACCGAGGTGCTAATTAAAGATTATTTAAAAGGTTCAGATTTCATATTCTACTTTCCTTTTTTTTTTTTTTGAAGTAAGCCGTGCTTTCGTTTCTGTGTCTTGAGGCTTGTTACTGTAGTTTCCGTGTCTTCCGCATTCTCGGTCTCTACACATTAAATGATGGCATTGACTGGCTCGACTTTATTATCCGATATTAATAAAGATATTTAGGATAAAGGGAATAAAAATTGGTTACCCGAACGTTAATAAAGTACATGACTGTAGGGCACTTTAATGTCAGGGCGTCATTTTGCCTTTTGAGTGTCACGCATGACCTGTGGTTCGCATAACGACACCTTGTCACCAAGAGCATGTTTTTATTACTCGACGATACGAAGTCCAACATGCCGTGAATCAGAGGTAGACCCGCCGTTTCGATTTGGGTTCATTAGTATTGAAGTTTGCAGTCGGATTTATTTCAATTAGTTATAATAATTACTACAGGTTTTAAATGATTAGAAGCTACAAAATATTTCTAATAAGCATTAAAATGCTCTGTAACTTATGTTAGTTTTCATTTAAATGGCATGTCCTGAACTAAACTCCTCATTTTTTCCCCTGGCAATTGTCTGTTTGAAGATGGATTAAATCACAGCTCTAAAGGTGCCAGATCGGCCAAATTTGCCGCGACACCCCGGAGTGAAAGGAAGTGTGGATTCTCGAGTTAACCAAAAAATTTACAAATAAGATTAAAAGGCACAAAGGCTGTTACAGACACGTAAAGCATGCAACCCTAAAAGCTTGATGGAAGCTTAAGTTAAAGCCAGCACATGGAGAAGAACTCGGGAGCAAAACCAAAAAGCCGAGTATGTGACATGTGATAATTCCTAGAAAGCCGATAACATAAAGGCAAACGGGACAGAGAGACGCGTCTGTAGGACATTCTTCTCCACAATCACAGAACACTAACGGTACATTAGAGCAACGTGACGGTTGGATATTGTTCACCGAGTGTGGGTTCAAGTCATGAGACTGAGAAGAGGATTAAAAGTATTTGCACTCCTTTTTTAACAAAAGGCCAAAAGCTAATCTGGATTCTTAATCACAGTGTTTGTACGACAGGACTTCAATACTACAACAAAAGTTAGGAAAATTTTCTGAACATGAAAGTTTTTATACCACATGTAGGTACGTTTTGTTCTAATAATCGTATTAGTTCAAAGCCAACACAGGAATTGTTTTCTAAGTTTGTTTAGAATTGTTACAAAAATCTAAAACAAATTTGATATTGAATCACGATAGTTATAACATTGTAAAACTGATAGATTCGCAATACAAATCAAATCAGCAGGGCGTTATTGTGATGTCATCGCATCATGTGATCCCTAGTGATTCGAATTGTCCGTTCCTCATTATTAATTTCCAGAGTTCCAAAACCTTAACTTTTCCACTATTATCCATCAAGCAATAAAGGAAGGCTTACGAGGCTAAAACATAAAGCAGTATAAGCAGGGATCACATGATACAATAATTTTTTTTGTGGGGCGATTTGCTCCCTAATTTAGTCGAATCCAATTTCTCCCCATCACTAGGTCGCTCACGCACCGTTAGGGGCGGAGTAACACACTCGGAGGACAGCGCCATCCACTCCTACCGCTTGCGTGAGCTCACAGACGCCCCTGATTGGCTGTAGAGTCGTCATTAATGTGGGAGCACGAATACATCTCATCCCTCGGCCAATCACCTCTCTCTAGACCCCCGGCTGCGAGGGGTCACATCATCACCCGGGAATCGAACTCGCGATCTCCAGATGATAGGGCGAGCACTTTACCACTGCGCCACTCGGAGGCCCCGTAAATTAACGTTTAATTTTAGAAAACCTATTTTGTGTCAGTGTGGCAATAATCGAATTGAATACATGACAATGAAAATCCATCAATATAAAGCAGCCATATATTTTCTGACAGCCTAGAACATTGATTATTTTTACCTGGAAGCTCATAAATTGATCATTATTTTAAATCAATAAAAACAAATCAACACTTCTAGATTCTCACCTGAGCTGCTGCGGATTCTCGTGGACGCCGATGACCCAGTAATGATCCGACCTGCTCTTGCAGCTCTCTCTGGTCTCACACACAGGAGTCCACGTGTTTCCCAGCGAGCGATTCAGCATGCGCACCACGCCCTCCGAGTCCACGGCGCACGGCGTTCCTGCACGGCGTTACGACGCTGATTAAACACTAGCGCTTTAGATCAACAGCGCCTCCGATGGCAGCCCGTCTTCTATTACAATCGCTCGATGAGAACCCAGGACTCACCTTCGGCACTGAAGCCCATCCACGACAGGTGCGACTTCCTGGAAAGAGGCAGAGCTTCTCCCTGGATGATCTGCTTCCTTTTTGGGCCGAGCTGCAGAAGTTGCACCCCGAGAGCCTGATCGCCGTCAAACCCGGTCCCTGATGCACAAACGAATATCGTTTAATCTCATGACACACATGTGACAGAACAAAAACGCAGCCAAAAATGAAAAAAAAAATTTAAGACCTCTGTGATAGACTAGAAGAAGCTGGTCCCCGTGGCCCGACATGCACACTACGGGTCCCGGGAGGCTGAAGATCTCTCTCTGGACGCCGCCGATGGAGAAAAGACGCACCAGCATGGCACTGGTCGCTGCCGCCGCCCAGCCTCGTCCCAAACACATTGCCCGGACATCCTCGCCTTTGGGCAAGTCCACTAACCACTCCTTACTGGTGTCCCAGGAGGAGAAGTGCAGGCACTGCAGCTTGCTGTAAAGGATATAACCAGGTCGTCAGCAGTGTACACAGGACGTGCGCGTTAGAAAACCATCATCACGTCATCGCCGAGTAAGATAAACAAACTGCAAGGCATGGAATTACACATTTTTTAATGCATTTTTACTAAACGTGAAGATACCTAGCGAGCTCGTCGGTGCCTTCGCAGGCGAGCAGAACGGCCTCCTGGGAGAGATCGGCCATGCTGTGCTCGAGCGTGTTCGTGAGGTGCATGGCGTGATGGACAGCGGTGTCATGGAACTCCACGTCGATGGCGTTGTCCTGTTCGTCGTTGTAGCTGCGCACGATACCCACCGAGTTCCAGACCTGAGGACACACACGACAACTTTCAACTCCATCAGTTGACACTGGAGACTCCTTCCAAAAAGGACGTAAAACAAGTCCTCATAAAACGATAACATGCTGCTATAGAAACAACTTGTAACTTCCCAAATTATCGCTCCTTGTCATCCATCACACCACCCTGTCCCTAACGCCCCATCACGAGCTGCTCACCATGAAGCGGTGCATGAGGTGTGCCGGGGTGGAGCCGGGCTGGAAGGCTCTCTGAGGCGCCGTGGGCATGGGACCCTCGTAAACCGGGCGCGGTGCCGCTGCGGCTGCAGCAGGGGGCGCCGTAGCGGGAAAAACATCGCTCTCTCCATCATCCAGAGCTAAACGATCCACCTTCACTGAGCCGGTGTCTGGAAACAAGGTTGGTCGGTAGAAATACGACACTCAGCAAAAACACACAAAAATGGTAAAAAGCCACACACACACACACAATAGTGTATAACAGACGATGATGATTAAGATGATTTCCCAGTATTTATGATCCCATCATCATATGCCGTGACATAATATCACTATTACTAAAAAGATTAATTCTATTTTCTGATAACAGATTAAATCAGATGGACGAGTCACACCTCGAGAGTTCTCGTCATCGTCCAGGACGTTGCCCCTGTTGCGCGGTTTGCGACTGGCCGGCATGGGGTCATCATCATCATCGTCGTCGTCTTCAGCCGCTGAGACGCTCCGACATTCGTCCAGCAAACCGCCGTCGTCCTCGTCAAACAGATCGTCATAACCGTTCTGCTCTTTACTCTCAGCAGCCTGGTGACCCACACACACACACACACACACACACACACACACAGTTACAATACAGCTTTACAATAAAACAAAATGAGATAATAATCAATGAAGAAAAACTGAAAAAAATGATGCAGTGTGTGGATTTCACCTTGACTTTAGACAAGAAATAATAATAAAATATAAAAAAAGATTATTTTTTTTTAAACAAAATATTTAGTTAAGTATAGTGAAACTTTAATACTTTTTTTAATACATTTTTTTTTATAAATGCATGTAATTTAATTTTGTTTTATTATTTTTTTATATTTTAAAATATTGATGCATTCTAAGTGAAGTTTGCGAGTTTTATAAATCTGAATTATACAGCAATATTTTTTTAAATAAAACAAAAAATGTATCAAAATTTAAAAAGAATTTTTTTTGAAGCTACAATTTAAGATAATATTAAATAAACATATTTAAATGCATGAAATATTTAGCATTATATTTAGCATTTAAAATAACTGGGTAACAATTTATTAAATACAAATTTATAGAAAATGTTCAATTCAATTAGTGCACAAGTAGATGCTGTTAAACGTATTAAAAATAAAAGCCATATACAGAGTCAGTCAAAAAAAAATGTACACACACTTTAGGAAAACAATGGTATGATGTACATTAGATTCTTATAATATTAATAATATCATATCGTAATATCATGTATATCAATATACACCATATAGCAATACATTTTGTATTAAAATATTTAATACACATTTTTCTTTTTCTGAAGTGTGTACAGATTTTTTTTGCCTGACTCTGTATATATACTTATATAGATATTAAAGGAGTTTATTACAGGTGTGTTAAACTAATAAAGCCCTGCTGGACTGTTGGATGGAGAGACTCACCGTACTGCTCTTGATGGTCGCGGAGGATGAAGATGAGGAAGATGCACACACTCCGTCCAGCAGGCCCAGGCAGCCCTCCGTGTCCGTGTAAGCGATCTGTCCGCCGGCGGGATGCCAGGCCATGCCACACACCGTGAAGCCTTTCTCATGCTTCTGCCTGACAGAGAGAAAAAAAAATCATCAACTTATTTAAATTTCTGACATTCTTTCCAACATGGAGAATGAAATAGATTCAACGAAACCGAAATATGAAAGTACCGACTGAGTCAAGTTCACCCCCCAGTACTGTAGAGGAACTGCAACATTTTACCACTTCAAAATGCCTACGTATAAATAAATAAATAAATATTGCGTATATATAAAAAAAGATTTTGGAGTCGATACAGGAATGACAAAAAAAATGTGATGCATAAAAGAATCGATTTTTCTCCCAATCTCTACAAAATGCCCATAATGCACTTCTATCTATATCTAGCTGGAGGGAACAAGAGGTAGAGCACAATTTGGGACAGGGGCTCGGTCACAGGAGCGACGTAATATCACGATATGGTGCAAAAAAAATTTTGGAACATTTTTAAACTTTATATATAACAACACATACACACACACACACACACACACACACACACACACACATAAGATCATAGGATGCCCCCTAAGAGCTGCGACTCCGCAGTTAAACCCTCAGTACCTCTCAACACACAGCTTGGCTTCGACGTCCCAGACAGAGAGAGTTCCTCCGACCGTTCCCGCTGCCAGAAACTTCCCACACGGCGACCAAACCACCACGTTAATGACCTGCTGATTCAGAGCGAAGGACAAACACAAACAACGCCTTTAACGTTACTGCGGCACAAAACACAGCACTTATCTCCCGGATCATTAACGTTCCACAGGTTTAGGGGAGGGAAAAAAATGATTATATAAAATTATTTTTGATAAAAATGTGTGTATAAGAAAGAAAGAAAGGTTGATTAAAGTCGCAGCGCAAAAACTTCAGAGCTGTTTCTATTTCCAAACCATTATGATGCACCATGTACGTCTAACATCCACTTACACATTCTGAATTCTCAGATCTTGATCTTTATCTAACGAGACTTTTATTTAACCAATTTAGAAGGAGTCTCCAGTTTCAGAACTTTCCAAAAGGCTCATTTAAAGCTGCCGACTTCTAAAGAGAACTAACGTGTTTCACGGCTTTTTCAACCGCTTTAAATGCAACTATAAAGAGATAAAAAGCACAACAGGACATTTAATGATGAATGAAAGCTTTTTGTCGAATAAAGCACTTCTGGGACATAAGCAGGAGCGGTACATCACGTCACACCAACTCATCTGGGATTAGTTTGATACGGTTTATTAAACTCATTTCTGATGTTTTGAACAGACTGTTATCCATCGGTGTACATGTAGGGGGCGTGTCTTATACTTGGGTAACTGATAGCGGAGGGGGGCGTGGCTTATACTTCTCCGAGTTCCGCTATTAACCCGACTGACCTGAGTGAGGAGGTCGTCAGAAAGAGTTCCAACATGAGTCCAGGAGTCTCTCTCATACAGCTGTACTGTGGTGTCGACTGGAACTGCAAGCAGCTACACACACACACACACACACACACACACACACACACACACACACACACACACACACACACACACGCACTTTAAAAGACTGAATCCAAACAGAGAAAAGGCCAAGTAGGCTTGTAGTATTGGACCATTTTCCAAATCTCTCGTTTATTAACTCGGGCCTGTCGTTTGTACATGAGCTCGTACCTTCCCGGAGCCTTGCCACGCGAGTCTGCACAGAGATTTGGCGTTTCTCACGTCACTCGACTTCTGCAGCACCGGCCAGTTCGCCACCTGAGTCTTAAACAATAAGAAAAAGAACATTTCAAAAAGCAAGAAAAAGGTAGAACTGTATGATAATTTCATTATTGAATCAAAGACAAAAGTTGAAATGAAACTTCAGAAAAGGAAAAAACATATTGATTCAGTGATGTATTGCAATTCTTCAGCCCATGTATCGTTCACTCCAAAATCGATTTTTAATTCCTATACGTTTTGCATTTGAAGTAGTAAAATGTTGCAGTTCCTCTATCATCCTACAGGTGGCACACTTTCTTTCGGCTTCTCACATATCACACTTCTCACACTTTTATGTAGCTTTTTTGGACGGAGTCTCCAATGTTAGAATTTCAGAAGATTTATTTCTCAGACACAGGAGGGTCACCAGAATAGAGTGACTTTTTAATTACTTAAAGAGAGAGAGAGAGAGAGAGAGAGAGAGGGGGGGGGAGGACAGGATGGTGACAGAAGAAAAGTTTAAAGCTGTTATAAAGTAAGTTATCACAAGAATTGAGTCAAGGATATAACTAAGGTTTACATTTTATGCCAAACTCAATATTTTAATTACAGCATGATGGAGGAATGAAAGTCTTCACCTGCTCGTCTACAGACCACACAGCCACTGATCCGTCACAGCTGGACGAGGCCTGTGGAGGATTAAATCCATTAGTACACTTATAAAATAAATGAGATGATCAGAGGTTTTTGTATGTTTAAAAAAAGAGGCTTCATTAGTGGTTGAAACAGCGGCTCAGATGCTACAGGAACTCATTATGGGTCATTTGGACATTTTGCAAACATGTATTCTGTTTTAGTTTTGTGTCATTTAGGATAAAAAGGGAGTAAATATAATCGTGAACAATATACACCAGATGGCCAGCATTAAGAAATATTATTATTATTATTATTATTATTATTATTATTATTAATAATA
This sequence comes from Leiocassis micropogon, assembly GCA_028565275.1. Taxonomy (NCBI): domain Eukaryota; kingdom Metazoa; phylum Chordata; class Actinopteri; order Siluriformes; family Bagridae; genus Leiocassis; species Leiocassis micropogon. The sequence goes on along the minus strand of JAOVVA010000002.1, from coordinate 1,675,610 downwards.
ATAATACTGAGCAGTGAAATATATTTGTTCCACTTACAATATACTCATCCCTGGGGTCAAAGGTCACACTGAGAACAGGTGCATCATGCCCACGGAAAGTCTTCTGCTGACTGCTGTCAGTCACCTCGATCACCTTTATCATGAAGTCACTGAGACACACAGAGAGAGAGAGAGAGAGAGAGAGAGAGAGATCATATAAAATCTGCTCAGAGATGGGAAATGAAGGCAAAACTCATTTCCTAACGCTACAGGAAGGAAAAAAAAAATCTAATAACCTGTACAAGCCTCCGGTGCCGGCGCACACCCTGATCAATATTGCAGGGAAACAGCTGGATCGATGGAGGGACACGGCGCACAATGTTCCCCATTTAAACAAAATCCATACAGCCAAACAATCAGGCACTTAGTGAGAGCATGAACACCGTGAAACTGATCACCATAACGTCCTCTTCCTCTCTACACTCACACAAACACCGCCAGTCGTACAGTATAATGTATGCAGGACTCGGCCACTAGAGGGCCGTCAAGAGCTACTGTACACGGCACATACACTCCCATAATCCTGATGCTCTTCTGTGATAACGTCCTATAAATCACTGCCTCTGTTTTTACACATAATCCATTATGTAATCACGCCATATAACTGAGGTTAGGTGTTTCTGGAGCACTACCAGGTGCGATGGCGAAACATTTATATCTCAGGAAATAAAGCAATAAGGAATGAATCGTCCCTGCAGAACTGGACCTTTAAATTCGGCCTCAATTCTAAACCCGCTCATGAAAAGCAATTAAGGAAATAAATGGAACGTTTGGTCCTAAAAACAAGAAAAATTATTTACAGTATATAATCAAATCAAAACTACATGCTGCATCTGACGACATGGTTTATGTAAACACTGGAACAGCCATTAACAAGAAAGCCTTCGTCTGACTGTCCGGGATTCCGGGAAGACATTAGACAGATAAGTAAGTATTTAAATATAGATACTTTACTTATTCTGAAGGAATTTCTTAAGAAAGTCATAAAAAAATTTGAATAAATTATCCAGAAAAATGCTTTTTAAATTATTTATGCTGAAGAAAATAAATAAACAGCCATTAACAGGAGGATTGTCCAAGCCAAGAAGTTTGTCTTTTGCTACAATCATCAATAGTACTGGGCTCAGTGTTAGTTTTTTTTAATAAACTGTATAAAGATTTTAGAACTGAATTAAGATTTAGAAATATTAACGAATGTACAGGAGAGAGATCCAAAACAAATTCATTAAATGTTGCAGTTCCTCTGTAATCCTACAGGTGGCGAATGCTACACTATTTACACACTGGCAGGCAGCGCAGCGTCCTGTATGGTGGGAGCGAATTATTTGCTAGGAATTAGTTTAAAATTGCAACAAAATCTAAAAAAAAACGTAATATTTAATCAGGATATTTATAAAATCATGATGCTTATAAAATTGCAATACAAATTGAATCGGCACGGCGAGATATCATGATAATATACAGTAGTATCAACTGGTCTCTCGTGATTATTGTCCCTAATATTCACCATCTCAAAGGTTTTTTGTAATAATTTTTTCTTAATCTTAAATTATTGGTAAACTCTACATAAATTCCTGACCATGCGTGTGCGAATTGTAATAAATTGCAGCCTGTTTATTCCAAGCAGCTCTGGTCCGTATTGCGATTTCGATTTGTGTGTGATGTTAATTGTGCAGACCCCCCACCCCCCCCCCACCCCCCCCCCCCCCCGGTACCTGGAGCCAGCCGCGACTCTCGTGCCGCTGGAGTTGAACGTGACGTGGTTGGTGTTGGTGGTGAAGCGGGTGAGGATTCCATCGGGATCTCCGTCGGGGAACGTGTGGATCTGAACCGTGTTGTTGGAGACGGCGGTGACTAATTTCCCGCCCTGTAAGAGAAGACACAGCAGGGTTACGATGAGTTTCGTACATTATAATATAAAATGAACATCGTTTTTTTTATTTTAATCGCTCTTTAAAATGCAGCAGCGACGGTTTTTATTATACAGTAATTATTCTAATTAACCAGAAAATTAAAGGTCGGGTGTGAGTGCTGTTTAATAATAAGCAGCTCTCCTGAAATGAATAAATAATAAGTGTAGATTTTAGATAAAGCGGGATGATCAATCTGTAAATTTTGGCACCCCTGCATTACTAAAAATTCAGTATATAAAGGTTAGTTGCTTTCAATTTTTAAACGTTGTACCGATGTAAAAAAAATTTGATTTGTATCTCCATCTTTTAGATGAAATGTTATGCAGTATATTTTTATATCTCTTTAAATTCACTTTCACCCAGATGAGCGTGAGGATACTAATGACTTACTCTCAAAGCTACAGAGTAGGCCTTCTCTCCAACATTTATGGATTTAGGATCGTCGTCATCTAGACTTTCCCATATGCGCACGTCTCCGTCGCTTCCACACGTGACAATGTACCTGCAAAGCAAATACGGAGCTCACTTATAACCCGATCAGAGCCTTTCATCATACAATCAAATATTATAAATCACACAGATGAATTGACAAATACTAGGAGAAAAAACAGACAAAGAGAAAAGGAACATCTGATATAAAAGGCGCTGGAGGCCTGGTGCCTCTCCCCGGAGAATTTGCGTACGGGGCGGGGTACACCCTGGACTGGGTGCCAATACGTCACAGGGCACACACTCTTTCACACACTACAGTTTTGAAACACTGCACGTCTTTGGACTGTGGGAGAAAACCGGAGTACCCGGACGTCCACGCACACACACAGACCCGGGGCGGGAATCGAACCCTCGACCCCGGAGGTGTGAGGCCACAGTCCTGACCACTACGCCACCATGCCACCAGACAACAATTCTGACGACCACAAAACTACAGAGCGGCGCAAAAAAAATCGCATACACACTTCAACGGTCGTCATCTATGGCCTTTTCTAAAACTTGAATTATGGCAGCAATGTGTAATATTACGTTTCCTCTAAAGCTACCAGTACTCGCACCATTGTTGATACCATCATGTGACCGTTATATTTTTCATGAAGTGTGTATACATGTTTTTTGGCCACCTCTGTATTTCTTAAAGACAAATTATAAATTACTTTTCAATTATATCTGTTTGCATTTGCGGTGGTAAAATGTTGACTTTCCTCTATAATCCTACACGTGGCGAGCTCTAAACTATTCACACATTGGCAGGCAGGCAGTACAGCATCCTCTGTGGTAGGAACAGATTACTTGTGAAGGTTATTTAGAGTTTTATTATGAAATCAGGAGATTTATAAAATCGTAATACTTGTAGAATCACAATCCAAATCAAATTGGCACCGGGTATCATAATATCATCATACCCTAGCGATTACTACAGAACTGATATGAGGAAGTGAGAAGCGAGGCTGGGGTGGAGTAACTTCAAACCCTGACTGTACCCAGACGGGTTTGGGGACGATGGATCATAGTGTGTTTGGCGTCACTCACTTGCCGTGCTCGTCAAAGCAGACGTCCGTGTGGCCTTCTGAGTGGCCGTAGCGCATCGGCTTCCTCTCGCAGGGCATCGCAGGTCCAACTGTAGGAACACACAGGAAATAAAAGGAAATAATTTGTCCATTAACGAACATGTTCAAGTATTCAGACACCTTACATGAAGATGTATTTTATGGGTGATCTGCGTCCTGTAAACCTACACGATTTGGAAACCAACCTACAGCTGAGCATTAATGAATTCTAAAATATTCTAAAATAAAAAACTGCACCCTCCACCTCCTTTGAACTATTACGGTGTTGAAGCGCCACAGGACATTCGGACATGTGCAGTATTTTCTTGTCCAACTGCTGATGCATTATTCTAGTGATTTTTAAGAACTTATGGCTCTAGTAAAAGGAAGTGCAATGACGTGCACCAGCTCACATGCATGTACACACATGATTGAGGATGTCTGATAAAGCAATGAATTAATGCATGTTAAAGTTTAAAAAAAGAAAGAAAGAAAGAAAGCAGAATGCAAAGAAACAATATGAATAACAAAACAAAAACAACTCAGTGCACTGAAATTCTCATTATTTGAGATTATAATAAGTTGATAATCTGATCATTGTCAGCACGTTTATGTTAAATGTTAGATGTTCCTGGGGAACCAAAAGCATGAAGGGAAACAACAATACCCTTAGTGTGCTGGCTTTAAGGACAAATCAATCATGTTACAGGAAATGCACATAATCACAATCATGCGAAACTAACAGGAAATAATATTTATATCATGAAACACCTCGTAGCACTAAAAAAAAATTTTTTTCAAGCGTCATTATTACTTTTTATTATCTTATTCCGCACTCACCTCGTTATTGGCGGCAAATCTCTTTTCAATTCCTGTCTCCCGCGCCGAAATGATGACGTACATAAATGTAGGCGTAAACTACAGTATTTCACGCTCTCCTATTGGTCAGCGCTTTCCGTATAGCTCCACCTATTTACTGTGATCCCGGAAATATTTGACAAAAATAAGCTTCAAATATTATCTAATTTATTTAGATATAATTTATCTAATTTTATTTGAAACGTCGTTAAAGAGTAGCGCTTTTATGATAAGATTTTGTCTTTTTTTTATCATTATGTTTAAAATGTATACATTAATGACTGGACCGCGCGGTCGTCTGGGCCAATCAGAGCTTTTCCTTTCATCCGGGTATTCTGTGCGTCAAGCTACCGAACAAGGAAAAAACAATAAATAAATCTAGTTTTCTAATCAACGTTACTCTACTAAAAAAAATCATTCTTAGTTAGAAAACATATTAAACCAAAATCTTGTTGTTGTTTTTTTTAAATCACGCTTATAGTAATTAATTTTATCTGAACGCTAGTCAACGGTAACGTCAGTGGTTATGGAATATGTAGTTTTTTTGAGTAGCTAAACCGGAAGTAACTCAAAACACAATTGCAACTTGGGAATATTTCCTAAAAAAGAATAAATTGAAATATATTGAGTTCATAAATAAAGTAATTAATAAATAAATACTTTATACGAAAGTGTTTGTGAGTGAGTGCTTTGTTTTTATTTAAGTCTGATGACTTTAGATACTCTTGAGATACTGTGCGAGGTGTGTCGTATTTTACAGTGGCGTAGTGGTTAGCGCTGTCACCTTGCACTTCCAGGGTTGAGGGTTCGATTTCCGTCTCAGGGTCTGTGTGCATAGAGTGCTCGGTAGGTTTCCTCTGGGTATTCCGGTTTCCTCCCACAGTCCAAAGGCATGCAGATTAGGGTAACTGGCATTCCCAAATTTCCCGTAGTGTGTAAATGTTGACTGGAGGTCCCACTATGGTTGTAAAATGGGAACTAATACAACTGTAATCACTATTATGGTGAACTGGTATGTTTAGATGCTGTCTTCCTCACTCTCATTGATCACTCAGGTTTGTTGACGGTGAGGTG
>JAOVVA010000002.1:1641589-1657443 GCA_028565275.1 Leiocassis micropogon | reverse complement strand
AGCGGAGTAAAGAGTACAATATTTGCCTCTCAAATGTACTTGAGTAAAGTCATGAGTACTCCCCAAAAATGATACTCAAGTAAAGTACAGATCCCTCAAAATTGTACTTAAGTACTGTACTCAAATAAATGTACTCCGTTACTGTCCGGCTCTGTTTGTAAGTATGTAAATGTAATGAAAGAAAGTATGCAAATGTATGTAAATGAAAGAAAGGATCTTTGGTTGAAAAGATAGATGGATGAAATAATGGATAAATAATTGGATAAACTGTTGGACAGATGCATGAGTGGTGAGCAGTTTAACAAACAGATAGAAGGATGGATGGAAAAATAAATGAATGAACCATTTCAGTTTGAAAGTATGCATGTTTGTGCTTATTTCTAAATGGAACATACTCTAAAATCAATTTTCGCTCTCAGATGAGATTTATTCAGTTGCAATCGTCTACATAATAGGATCCTGGATCCTCCGATCCATAGTTTATTACTTATTCATTTTCATACAGACATATCTGACTTCCGGGAAGGGCAGATTAGGACAACAACAGATGGATACAGTTTCAGTTCGATAGAGCCGAAAGAACTTAAAATAATTTTTAAAATGTATGCTATATATGAATTTTATTTGACCTCAATAAATAAGATTTTACATTTTTAATGTAAGCAAATTATTAATTTATAAATCTTAAATAAGATGTAATAATTATAACATTTAAATAATAGTTAATATTTATGTATTTATTTTGTATTAAATCATACATTTGATATTTAATCATTTATTTATATTTTATTTAATTCATTATCATTTATGACAATCACTGCTGGGGTATTCGAAATTATACATTTTAGAATAAAATGTAAGCCTTGCCATGTATCTACATTGAAAAAGCTAGGCTGAAGATTATTTCTTAAGTGCTGCATATCAGACTACATGGAGAACAAATCTTCACTTGTCATTGTAATATGCATCCTTGTCTCTGATCTGCACGTGAACCAGCTACGCCCAGGAAGTCGGTGTAACTCGGTATACCCATTAACGTGGAACAGTTTATCTTGGCGGTGAAGGAAATTGGGCCAAGGAGGTTTCACATATGCCAGCTATTACACCACCATTGATCTAATGAACAGCAGAGCCTCCACTGGCATCATGAATATTTTATTCTACTGTGTAGTCGACCGAGAACATGACAGCCGTACACGGCCTCGCCCTCTTTTTTTTATGACCACTACCCTCTGTGCCGTAGTCTTAACACCTTCCGAATGGCACTTATGTCCTTTGAAGAGGTTTAAGGCTTGTAGGGAACCAACTTGTATACAGTTCTGGTCTATCATGTAGGCAGTGTCTATATAATCAGTTGACTCACTCTGTCTGGAAGATAATATCACGTGGCCATTATTCATTCAGCTCTACTCAAGAATGGTGGCTCTTTCAGTGATGGAGAGAGGATAATGAAATCAGCAGGAGGTCTCTGGCTCTGTAGATCCCACCATGTGTCCTCATTGATCTGTCTGTGGATTCAGAACTGCCGGATGTGCTCTGGGTGAGATGGTGTTAAGAGTCTTCGTAATCATGTTGCAATCATCTTTAAAACTTATAATGAGCTACTGTGAAATCTGCAGGGCTGACCCCAAAACACACAGTCACAGAATTTGGTTTGCTGATTAGCTACTGTTTAATTACACATAGCAAATTAGCAACAATAATGAAGCTTAACTGCAGTTAACTTGGCTAGCTAATTTATTCATTTAATTTAGAAAACCTACCTATCTGGCTAATTTAAAAATACAATTTACAAAGCTTTATTAGCCATTTTACTTCATTTTAGTGCAATTTAACATACTTCATTACATAGTTATTGCTAATTAATTTTTAGTATCACAAAAAAAAACTTAATTAATCAAGGTTTCCAACCCTGATAAAATCTTGGCATTTGTATAAGCATGGATAAAACATATTTAATCAATAACGTGTTGAACAAAATTACTGATATATTGATTGTTTAATTGCACATTTAAAAAAAATAATAAAACAATAAAAATAAAACTAACACACAAAATTTTAATTATTAGCCATTTTCAGAAACTATCTTTTACTAGTTAATTAACCAAAACTTTCCATAACATGCTTCTTTAGATGTATTTGTGAATTTAATAAAATATCTTAAGTACTGTAACGATATAGAATTCATTTGGTATTTGCCCTTCTCTAATAAATAAAGTAAGGCTGCAATTTTGAATTTAAAATTTTAAAACAGATTTAACTAATAGTGTTGACTTGGAGTAATGGAGATATTAATTTTAACCAGTGGAAGTGAGGGATGTTGGTCATCTTTTGGATACAGATACTTATAAACATTGGTTCACATGAAGGCAAGTCCTTTTTTTAACTTTATATTTGAGATTTAAGGCTTAAAATTATTCTAGAAGATGAAATACATATTTTAAATTCTAAGACTTTATAATACAAAAAAATATGTACAGGTAATACATTTGTGGACTAAGTTAGGTTTAGTTTTGTCCTCCAGCTACTAAGTTATTAGAACCAGCAATACAATTACACCAATTATCTGAAAATAAACTAAAACCTTCTTTCGGCTCCTCCCATCAAGGGGTCGCCACAGTGAACCTTGGCACATGTTTTACGCCGGATGCCCTTCCTGACGCAACCCTCCCATTTTTCGAACTGGGCTTGGGACCGGCACACTGGGTGGGTAAAAATAAGCGTCCAAACCACAACCAGTTCTTCTGTGATGTCACACTGATTCGCTGATGTGGTTTAGTGTGATTTACTCTAAACTTTAAAGATGAACCAAATTCCAGGTTAATTGCATGAACACTCTATCTTAATGGGGACGGCCATTGGGATGTCAGCGATGTGAATGAACAACTTGTCTTGTTTGATTCGCTTAAGATTAGTATTCCAGTAAAGCCATTTTCTGTCATTGCTGACATTTTTCAGTTTGCTAATAATTCATAATAATTTCTATGTTCCTGTGTGATTTAAAAATACATAAAATAAATAACAAAGCATGAACATGTAGCATTCAAACTAACATTAGCACTTTACATAAAAGCCCACATTCTTTTTTAAGACTTCACCATCATTCCAATAAAGGCAACAGAAAACTACGGATGTGGTATGACTAGACGTTCAGATTCAGTTTCAGTTTTCAGTCTGGCCATTAGGAACAGACCCGCTGCATCTCTCCTCGAGTTATATCTTGCACTCAATGCAACGATCCAATGCTGGCGTCATGTGAACTACTATATCAGCTTTCTGCCAGGCAGTTTTTTTCCCCCACTGTGAGCTGAGCCATTTCCCGGTTCATTCAATACCTGCTGTCTGTTGGCCTGCAGCGCCAGTAACTCAAGATGAATTATGGAATAACTGTTATTGCCATGTGTCCTATTGTTAGTTTTTATGTCCCGACTTTAACTTCTTCCATTTCTTCTTCTGAAGCTGAAAGCTAAGCTGAAAACTTTCCTGTTCTTTTGACACTTTCACCTTTTGTTATTTTTTTATTAGAAATTTTTTAGATTTTCGTTTCTGTTAAAGACTGCGGGATTTGAAAAAGACTCTGGCACACACTGGCTGTAGAGGATTCTATAGTCCTTATTTAAAATCTGAAAGTTTAAACTTTGTCATTTCGGGTATCCTGATAAATTTGAAACATTTGCATTTACACTTCTTAGGCTGACATGTCCTCGATCAGACAGAATGAAATACGATTTGGCCCCAATTGTAAATCATAAAAGTTTACATACACCCAGATTTGACTAATGATCTGTGTAACACTAAAGCTTGTCAAGCTCCACACATTTCATGCTTCCATAAGTTACTTTTCGCAGAATTAGTTAGAGCCTAACTAAAGCTACTGTACAGTACCTTGTTTGCATCACTGTACCAGAATTCAAGTGGTTCAAAAGTTAACATACAAAGTTGACCGTTTGTTCACAAAATGAATGTACGCAGCTTCTAATTGGCTAGTGTCATAATTAGGAGTTAATTGGTCAGAGTATTTAAAGGTGAGTGTCTTTTTGCCCATGATATTATGGGAGAGTAGTTTGATTTAAACATGAAAGAACAGGATAAAAATGTCATCTGATTTGGCCATAATAATCATTATACTTGTATAGCATGCAGCAAAAGTGTGTCTCAGACCTTTGTGTGATCGGATCTAAATCTGTTTCATATGTACAGTATCTTGGGTGTTTTCATTGTTGTTATGTGGTTAATCCATTTCTGGATAATGGATAATAATGGAGTATAAATGGAGTTTAAGAATATAAAGAAGGTTGATGTTTGACAGGATGAAATCGCCAGTCTAGACACCAAATATTAATGAATTTACTAATTAACATTAATTTTAAAGCCAGTGTTTTGAATTTGACTTAATTCAAATAAATCAGACTACTGAAACTCTCATGAACAGTGATGTACATGGTGTGTATCTTCACAAACTGTCGATCATTGTTAACCCTAATCTGGGCTTGGTGTTACGTCTTTTTCCACCTCTTCCTTGCTTGTTTTTTTTTTTTTTTTGGCACCTCTTTTCTACTCGACCCGAGCGTGTAATGCGTTCGAAGTGGGTTTTAATAATCTTTTGGTGGTTGACAAGAATCAATAGCTTAAAATAAATTCCAGTAACTGTGTGTTCATGCACTATGTGTGTGTGAGGAAGAGGCCTAATTTAGAAACACTTTCTCACTTACTATATAATTGTATTTATAAAAAAACATTAAGGCAGCACTAAGGCAAACACGAACATTTGGTCAGCCAGTACTCAGACACTGAGATGTCTGTGTGTCCTCTGTTTCACAATGTTAAACGTAATTAGTAAATTAACTCATCTGGGTTACATAAGCAAGGTCTTGTCAGCCATATTGGTCAGACCTCTGTGTCTGTCTCTCTGAGAGTATTGGATTCATGCTACAGTATCACACAACACCATTACTCCCTCTGGTGTCTAATTATAGCAGTTTCCTTTTTAGCAGTGCATATCCTAGTAGACGAGGCAAGCTTTTATATATTTTCTAAACACACAAGGAGAGGGCCAAGGGGGCAGAAATAAATTGGAACACCTGCCCTTGGAAGGCAAAATTTAGGAAGTGCATATAAAAATGTTAATCGATCTACAAAATATTATATATTTATATAAAAATCACCTGTCGCATATAACAAGGGAACGAAATCTGCAGGTTTCATCAAGATTCACATTTTAAATCCTACTTCAATTAAGATTCAAGCTCAAAGTTGCACAGATGATATACAGTATACAGTAAAATATGCAGTAAAAAACGTACAGGTATGTACAGTAGCAAACAATGCATATAATTATACATGTTTATCTTTGCCGTGCTCCACTGTTTCACCTTAAAAACTAAGGAAAGACTTAGAAAGAAGGGAGCTGTATAGTTATGTGATACTGGAGAAAGATTTTTGAATTTAACAGCCGCACAATACGCCGCACACTTCAGTGCTCCTTCTATCATTTTTTTCCTGCCCTTTCAGAATTAACTATATGCATTAAAAATGTGTAGTTATATCGGTCTGCTTGTGATGTTACACGTGACTCTAAAAGCTCAGAAGTTTGTGTCGAGTAGAAGGGGTGGGTCCCTGAGTGTCACATGACTGATGACAAATGAGGCCTCACTTTTGCTAGATTTGTTCAGCGCTTTAACTGGCCTAAGTAAAGGTTTAAAAGCTTGTTTACATGAATCTCTTAATGTTGTGAACTCTACCATTATATTGGGGATTAAAAATAATGTGTCAGAAAAAGCTTTTTTTTTGCACACTTGTCTTTAAAATATATGAAGAAAGAAATACAATCTTTTTCTTTAACATTAATGTCATATCTCAAAACCCTAATGTTATTTGTTTATCTCTCTTTTTCTTTCCCTCTTCAATATCACTTGTTCACATGTTCATATTATTTGTACTGCTTGCTACGTTAGGGTCTACACAAACCTGTTCCACTTGGTGGCAGTACAACAAGCTCGTAAATGACCCTTTATGAAATTGACCTTTTGTTGGAACGATTGCCTGGGAAAGTGGCTTAGGTGTGGCTTTGCACCTCCTATGTTGGGGTTCGATTCATACCTTGGGGTCTGAGTGCAAGTCTGTGAGCATGTCCAAAGACATGCAGATTAGGTTAACTGGCGTTCCCAAATTGTCCATAGTGTGCAATGGATTGGCACCCTGTCCAGGGAGGACCCTGCCTCGTGCTCTAAGTCTCCTGGGATAGTTTCCAGGCTCCTGCAACCCTGTGCACAGGATAAACAGTCAACAAACTGCAAAAATATAGTCCACATTTATCGCAGGTAATATTTAATGATATACTCCATATCACTTTAACACTGTTTGCCCCCCGATTTTCTCCCTAATTTTAGTCGTGTCCTATACTACTACTACCACTCAGTCGGGAGGGCTGAAGACTATCACGTGTTTCCTCCAAACCATGTGACGCCAGCCGACCGCATCTCTTCGAACTGCTTGCTCACGCAGCGTTGGGGGCGGCGTAACACACTCAGAGGACGGCGCTATCTACTCCTTCCGCTTGCGGCGAGCTCACAGACGCCCCTGATTGGCTGTAGAGCCGTGATTAATGTGGGAGCACAAAGTACCTCTCATCCCTCCACTCTGAGAGAGCTCGGCCAATCAGCTCTCTCTAGACCTCCGGCTGCAAGAGGTTACAGCATCACCCGGAAATCGAACCAGCGATCTCCGGATGCTAGGGTGAGCAACACTGGTAGCACTTTCTGACAAGTTGGTTTAATGTTATCTGTCAATCCAGTAGTAGACTGTTAATCAAGTAACCATCCAAATAATATAAAATGCGCAATAAAACACACAAATTATTAAAAAACTAAAGTTTAATACTAAATATGTTTTATCTTTTATCTAGTTTTGTCTTTTTCGACATTTGTGGCATTATGTGTTGAGAATTTGTGCCCAGGGGCCAGACAGTCAATAGCGAATTCTACTGCCAGGTTTAAGGCATCTAATTGAGGACGTACGGTGAAAGCAACTGGATCTGTGACAAGTGAATCTCGAAACTTTTTGATACCACTTCATATTATAAAATTTCATGAGCTATGCAGCAGTGTTCCAGCCAATCAGCAAGAGGGGATGTTGTGGTTGATTAGATTTTTATATTATACGAGGGGGGGATCAAAACGTAGGGCACTGGTGTGTCAGTGGATCAGTTGGTCCACAATGGCGACGCCTCGATGGGAGCAGACGTAAGACTAACAACGAGGGGGTATCGAACATTTTTGAGATTCGCACGCCACAGATCTGGTCCGCCTGTGAAGGAACGTTTGCTAAATTTAATGAGAAGTGTATCGGATCAGAATCCTCCTTTATACTTGCACTGAGACTAAGGGGGAAATCCCAAAACAGAAAATAGTGTCAAAGTTGTGTTTCACCCCCTACAGTGCTGGGTTTACCAGAAATATTTGAGGGGTTTCACAACAATAATAGCTGGCATGGAAGCCAAGACTTTGCATGAGGCCAAAATTAAAGCCATGTGTGGAGCAGAATGGAGGAGGAGGGGGGGGGGGTTCAGTGATGCGGACGTAATGTAAAACATTTCCGTGAGACCGAAACACTGAGTAAATGAGCACACTAATCCGATTATAAACACCTCAGGACGTGGGGTCGCGTCACAAACGCACTGACGCGGAACTGCTGCGTTAAACGTTAGTGCGCATGTGCGCAGGGCTCTCGCAAGCCGATTGTAGCTTAGCCATAGTGTTTATCTTGGTGACGTCTGGGCCCCGCCCCCTCGGGAGGTGTGCCACGTCATCGCCCATCGCCCGGAGTCACGGAGGCGGAAGTGCGGTGCGCGCGCCGGAGCTCCAGTCACTCTGTTCCGTCACTCAGTGCATCGCCTCAGTTCCACAGCGTCCGGGGGATTCGACCCAAACTACCCGTGTGTCAGTGAGTACCCGTCCGAAAATACGTTATTACAGTCTGTAACGTTAACGGAGAACAGACGCTCGTGCTGGGAAACATGGTGGGAAACATGGTGGCTACTTCATTCATGTTGTTATACAGAACAGACAGACAGACAGACAGACAGACTTTTAGTTTGGGTAACAGTTACACATAACCTTTTTTATCATAAGGACAGACAGACAGATCAGATGTTTTACAGGCTATCTTTTTGAACAAGTTGTACTGTCTTTAAGGGTTTTATGTTCTCCACAGGTACAAACCAGATAGACAGATACATGGATAAATAAATAGACTATTGCAGTAGTTAAATTGTTCATAAATTATTTTACAAAAGTAATCCATTGATGGAACCTAATTTCTCTTTGAGGATAGATAGATCGATAGATGATTGCTAGAGAGATAGATACAGTAGCTAGATGTGTGTATGTATGGAGAGACAGACAGGCGGACTGTTAGACTAGATGGATGGTTAACAGTTCTAGCTTTTTGAGAAACTCCTTTTTAAAAGAGAAATATAACCCTTTTTTTCTGATTATGAATAGGATCAATAGATAGACTGATGTTAATGATTCTAGCTTTTGATGAAGTTCCACTTTAATGCTTTATTTTTTCTTTTTCAAAAGATAACCATGGATAAAACCTCCTTTTTACATTGAGGATAGATGGTTAAATAGATGGATGGATAAATATACAGACTTGCGGTGGTTAACATCTAGTTTTCAATTAAGTTGTTTGTAAATCATTTTCGGAAAGAAGGAATCCATTGACAGAACTTCGCTTTCCCTTTGAGGATAGATGGATGGATGGATGAATATACAAAAACCTCTTAATAGAACATCTTTTTTTGATAGATAGATTGATAGATGGTTAAAAGTTCTAGCTTTTTATGAACTTCTACTTAAATTATTCACACAAAATGAAACCCCTATTAGAACCTCATTTTCTCTTTGAGGATTTGAAGTTCTAGCTTTCGATTAAATTCTTCATAAATCCTTTTTGCAAAACATAACCATTGTGAGAACCCGCTTTTCTTTTTGAGGATGGATAGATAGATAGATAGATGGATGTATTGATGGTTAACTTTTAATGCGCTTCCACTTAAATTCTTCTCCCAAAATGAAACCCTTGTTAGAAGCTTGTTAGAAACCCTTTTATTCCATGCAGATTTTTTTTACTCCTTCATAGTTTTTTCTGCATGAAATCTTGGAATTCATCCATCCATCCTTAGTAAGCACTTTAATTCTGGTGAGGGTGACAGTGGATCCGGAGTCTATCCTGGAAACCCTTGGTCATGACGCATTCACACACACACACCCACTCCACGAGCACACGCCTTGTGAGACTGAAATAAACCGGCGTTACTGAAATCTGATCTTTCATGTCTGTCTGCATTTCTTTACACACCTAGCAAACTGGTTCATGAATCCGGGGTGTGTAAATGATTTCCGTCTGAGAATAATTTTGAAAAAAGAAAAAAAGAAAAAAAAAACTATGACGTGTGTACAGAGTTGGATTCTCAGTAAGGGTGAGGATTTAATTGATCAGGGAATGTTTGCGGATCATAGTACAGACCCGTGTGAGTGTGCCAGAACACTGCCTGACTCATGGTGTGTTTGGGGGTGTACATAAGGAAACAGTTTCTCTGCCTAGTCCTGAGGGAACCTCCTCATGTACAGTATTTCTCAAATTTCAGTTCAGGACCCGTGCGATGTTGCTGGACGAGACGCCGCTTTTTGACCCCACCCTGCTCCAGGATCTGGACTGGAGCAACAGCAAGGTGTCCTTCTCACCCCCCATCTCACCTTTACAGCCCGGAGACGGCCTCGTCCTCCGTCCCCTCCGCCCTGCCGACTTAGACAGAGGTACACACACACACACACATGCATTCATCCTTTACTCCGTCCTCTGTCCATAGAAATGCATCTAATGCGAGGGATTTCATGTGTTCATCATGTTGTAGGACTGTATAAGGTCTTGTCACAGCTCACAGTGGCAGGAGACGTCACGAAAGAGCAGTTCCGAGGTATGTACGCACTTTATTTACACATGTTCATTTTAAAACTGATAATGTAGTATACAAACACAGTGCATTGTGGGTAAAACATAGTGTGTGAGTCAACACGGAATGTTCTGCCCTCACAGCGAACTTTGAACACATGAAGAAAACGGGCGACTATTACGTTATCGTGGTCGAGGACACGAACCTGGGACAAATTGTTGCCACAGCGATGCTCATCATCGAGCACAAGTTCATCCATGCATGTGCAAAGGTGTGTGTGTGTGTGTGCGTGTTTAAGTGCATGTATAGATTTTAAATTTTTTAATTTCCCCTCCGTGTTGAATCGTTTGATGTTTTTCGTTACCCTTTTGAACTTAACAGTAAGGAAGTTTATTTTATGAGCTGTTGTTTTCTCGTTAGCGAGGGCGTGTTGAGGAGGTGGTGGTGAGCGACGTTTGCCGAGGGAAACAGCTGGGAAAACTGTGAGTTGACGTTGTGCTTTTATCAACACTTATCAGTTCTCTGCAGTTAGAATCTCATTCATGGAGTTTAGATTGTATTCAAAACCTTCAGTGTAAATGTTTTGAGCTTTGTAACTCAAGTTAATAATAATAATAATCCTATAAACAAAAATCTAAAGGCTTACAATCACTCACTGTTGAAAACACTTAGACAAACACAAACATACTACTGACGGTCAACAGAGGCCACGCCTCCTCCACTAGTCTACACCTCCTTCACTGACTTCCACAAAAGCCACGCCTCCTTCACTGACTTCCACAGAGGCCATGCCTCCTCCACTAGTCTCCATCTCCTTCACTGACTTTCCCAGAGGCCACACCTCCTCCATTAGCCTAGTCTTCACTGACTTCCACAGAGGCCACGCCTCCTCCACTAGTCTAGTCTCCACCTCCTTCACTGACTTCCCCAGAGGCCACACCTTCTCCACTAGCCTAGTCTTCACTGACTTCCACAGAGGCCACACTTCCTCCACTGACTTCCACAGAAGCCACGCCTCCTTCACTGACTTTCAGAGGCCATGCCTCCTTCACTAGTCTCCACCTCCTTCACTGACTTTCATAGAGGCCACAACTCCTCCACTAGCTTAGTCTTCAATGACTACCACAGAGGCCACGCCTCCTCCACCTCCTTCATTTACTTCCAGTGGCCACGGCTTCTCCACTAGCATAGTTTCCACCTCCTTCATTGACTTTCACAGAGGCCACGCCTCCTTCACTAGTCTCCACCTCCTTCAGTGACTTCCCTCTCCTCGACTGACGTACACTTCAATCAGAGAGTGACTTTAATCACAAAAGGCCACGCCTCTTCCACTAGTTCACTGACACTGACTTCCACAGAGGACACGCCTCATTCCTTAGCACCGATAAGGTCTGATAACTCCTCCATTATTACGCACCTCTTGCTTGAAACCGACAGGCTCACAGGCCACACCCCCTGCACTAAAGCGTTGCACTTGTGTATATAAATGCAGAGTATTAAGACTAAGGAATGATTAACATTACATATAAATAATAAAGGTTTAAAAGCGTCTAATGCGCCTGATGTTTTGTGTGCAGGCTCGTCGCCACGTTGACCCTGCTCAGCAAAAAACTGCAGTGCTACAAGATCACTCTGGAGTGCGCGCAGAAGAACGTGGAGTTCTACAAGAAGCTGGAGTACACGGCGTCAGAGGAGACCTACATGCAGTGCCGCTTCTTTGACTGAGTCGTTACGGAGCGTGCAGCTCCCGAGATCTGAGCTCACACTGACTTATACCTTGCTTCTCCACCATTTTCCCTTCAAGCAAGGGCTAGCTAAGACTCTAAGGTAGTTTGGGACAAAACTAAAAACGTTAAAAAAAATCTGCCAAATCTGCAGCATGATGAAGGATTGTGCCAGTAGTACATGTGATTGCTGAAGGTCTCTTTAGTTTGTTAGCCAATGATGCTGGAAGATGGTATCTTTAAGAAGGTACTTGAACCTTTTTCTAAAAAAAAAAACAGAGGTATAACTTTTCTATTCTATACAGTAATTTATATTTTATTTTTACGTATAATAAACAGTACCAAAATATTCTCTTAACGGAGAACCAAGAACAGTTTTGAAAATTGAAATCGTGAGGAAGCATGTTTTGCTTATTCACACACAATCAATCGCGTGATCCTGTGAAGTTGTCACGTGTTAGCTACGTTAGCCTCACAGGTGCCAGCGGCTCGGTTTCTTTACTCGTCTCTCGTCTCTCTCGTCTTGGGTTAGACATTCCGGTGACTCTGGAGAGAACCAGAAGCTGACTGCCATGACGTTTACTTAACTTTACCGCTTAGACATGTGCCGATATCATAGGGATGGGAATCACCAGGGACCACGTGGTACATCATCATATCATCACGATACCCGGGTGACGATTCGATTTGTATTGTGATTCTGTGTCATGATTTGGTTACAATTCTAAACAAACTTTGCAAATAATTAGTTCCTACCACACAGCATGCCATGCTGTCTGCCAATGTGTGAACAGTTTATATCCACCTTGAGGATTGTAGAGGAACTGCAACTTAAGTTCCGGCATAAAATGAAATATTGTTTGTACAGGAAGACGGTAGTCATACTGAGAGCACGTCACAGGCTTTCCTTACCGACTAAGAGTAGCAGGTATCGTCTACAGTGAAAACGTGTACGTCAGGCCGAGCTCATAGCTACTGAAACCCCGGATTGGTGCCATCAACTTTTAGGTCACACTGTGACGTAACAGGGCTCCCGTGTCATTAGGTCATTCTGTGAGCGTGTCACAGGCGCTCCTCACCGAATGTAAACATAACGAAAACAGGTCGAGCTCATACCTACCGAGCCCCCGGAGCAGACAGCAGGCAGAAATAAGGGTTGCTTAAACATGGGGGCAGCGTGAAGAGAGGCAGAGAGTTGACTGCACGCTACATTCGGCAGGTAACGGGAGCACACTAGCATCAGGATCTGCGTGTAACCTCTAGTATAACTAAAATTAATGCTGCACAAAAGAATCGTGATATATAACCAAATCGAAAAAAAAAAAAAATACCCTCCCATCTCTACGATGTCGTTTCCTGTCACGGTAAGCTCTTAATAATTTCTCACGGTTTATGTAAATATCTTTTTAAAAAGCGCTAATTTTTGTGACAACACTACTACTACTGCGCACTGTAACATGCTGATTATGTCGAGCCTCGATAAGAAGTCTCTTATTTATTAGCAGAATGTACACCAGAGAGAATGTCAACTGGTTACAAATCTGTTCCTATTAAATAATGCATCACTATCTAATAATGTTTATTTTTATATCAGTAAGTCAGGCTTACACTTTGGATCTGGACTTGTTTATACTGTATAATCCTTTGTTATAGTGAATGCTCTATATGGAAGAAATGGGTATAAAGTTATTTTTAAAACCAAATTAAAAAGCTTTTCTTTGATCTGTTCATCTTTTCCTCACACTCCTGGGTCAAAATGATGTGCAAACAAACACTTTGTTAATCACCACTAGGAAACCCAGTCACGATTAAGAACACATGGTACAAAAGACGTAAAGATGAAGACTCGTGTACGATTCAGCCATCTTCTTTTATTAAGCAAGTTGTTAATTCTCTCGCGAGTGTTGGATCATTTTTGTTTCCCCCCACTGAAGCAGCGTTCTCTTTATTCAGTGCCCTTTCCCTTAAAGCGAACGCCGTCTAGCGAAAAAAATAAGGAGTTCAAGTATCAAAAAGAGCAATATTGCAATACTGTCCCACTGCAAATGCAAAAAAAAAAAAAAAAAAAAGTGTTAAATATTATAAAACTGCAAAAAACATCAGTGCATACGGATCAAAAAAATCCTCCCCCCAAAAAATAATCAGACGTTCCCCTGGCTGAGGAGCGCTGCCCCTCCCTCCCCTTTTATTCTGTCTTGTACAAAAGAAAAAAAATCCACAATATTTACAATTTTAAATCCCATAAAAATGTAAAACAAACAAACAAAAAAATATATCCAATGCAGCTAAGCATGAAGGGTACGTCTCTATCCATTCTGCGCTGCCTGAACTTGCATATTCCCAAAATCGTCGTCTTCTTCTAGCGTTCGTTTCCGGCTCCCTGAAACGAAAACAAACACGATATCGTTAGCAGGATTAAGGCAACCACAGAAACATCTGAGCAGATAAGCAAAAATATCTAAGGTAACGTGACCGAAACGGACCTGTTGTTCCTGCTTGAATAGAGAAAGATCGACCCAGCTGGATGGGCGACATCATCTTGATGGTGAGTCTGGCGAGATAGATCGCTTCATACTCCTGTAGATTCAAGACACACAATAAAACATCAGGACATTATACAAGTTACACCTCGTTACTTGATCTTAACCCTGATTTTCCAGTCGCGATATCGGCGCGGCGGCTTATTGCGTAAAACAATACCGGCTCAACAAGCGCTTCACTGGCTTATTGCTCAGACTTGAATGATTTTCGCAGGTTTGAATCGTCGTAATAAGGGCGTCTTCACCTTAGGCACAATTGTGCTGTACCGTGCCCAGTAACGATTGCACAACAGACGCTACTGATGACGTTGTGTCTAAACAGTGATATACTTGTACTGCCGTTCTCAGGTGCGCGAGAACGCTGCATCTTTCTCGAGACCACATTTTGCAGACATGGGCACGGTTCCCGAGTGTGGAATGATCCAGAGTTCTCACTGATTAAAACGAACCAGACTTTGGGATCAAGTGTGTTCTTAGAATCGATCCCAGGGCCCTAAAACGCTGATAAAGCTGTTTATTTTCAGCAAAACCTGGGGCG
Organism: Leiocassis micropogon; assembly: GCA_028565275.1. Classification (NCBI taxonomy): domain Eukaryota; kingdom Metazoa; phylum Chordata; class Actinopteri; order Siluriformes; family Bagridae; genus Leiocassis; species Leiocassis micropogon. The sequence continues at coordinate 1,642,683 of JAOVVA010000002.1, read as the reverse complement.
TAAAACTTTTGAAAGATTGCGTCAATTTTAGACTATTTAACACTTTGTAAGTTCACGTGTGAATCGATTTTGAACCGAAATCGATTGGTTATATTAACTAAACCAGCCAACAAGAGAATGATTAAACTGCATTACTGGTTGAATTGCGCAGCTCTACAGACTTGGCCTTTTTTGTAACCAACAATTAATCGATTAATAATTAACGATAAACTGAAAAAAGTAATCCCAAGTTTTATTTGAACCGTTCTAGCTGCACAAATCAGTTTTATGAGACAAATTAACAAAGCCCAAATAGTTTAAACATATATAAAAACAAGGTTGATTAGAATACCACTTTTTGTCCCGGTCCTCGTTCAAAAACGACCCTGGCTGCACATCGCCTGAACAGCAAGTGCGCAATCTTGTGGTGTAAAAGTTAACAGATACGTCAGGTAGCCAAAACAAACAAATAATAGTCATCAGTTAATAAACTTTTAATCTGATAAATTCTTAGTGTTAATTACAGTGGAACCTTGGATTACGAGCATAAGTCGTTCAGGAAGTGGGCTCGTATTCCAAAACACTCATAAACAAAATCGAATTTTCCCATAAGAAATTATGAAAACTCAAATTATTTGTTCCACAGCCCCAAAAAATAAACATACTAAAATATTAAGTAAAAATAAAACAAATTAACCTGCACTTTACTTTTAAAAAAAAGAAGGTAAAAATAAATCCAGACAGATAAGTGTTTCCGTTTATGACCGCAAGCGCTCTGTGTATGTGTGTCTTACACAGTTACCCTTCCTCCACTCTTTTCACACACGCTCGACTGAGCGACACCCTAACGGAATCACTGCTGTAAAGTAAAAATAAAACAAATTAACCTGCACTTTACCTTTAAAAGAACCGAGACAGAGCAGTGTTTCTGTGTATAGCAGAGAGAAAGTGTGTGTGTCTGTGAAGGCGAAAGTAGGAGGGGGTCTGTGTGTGTGTGGCGCATGTACAGAGACAAAGAGTAAGTATACCAGTAAGAGACACACTAAGACCCAGCAGGGGAGACGATTACCCACAATTCCGCAGCACAAGAGAGAGAAAAACCATTGGCTCAGTTG
>JAOVVA010000002.1:1625730-1639734 GCA_028565275.1 Leiocassis micropogon | reverse complement strand
CAACCAATCAAAGGGCTTGTGATCAGTGTTTCTACTGTCGATGCATATCGCCTTTTAAACCAACGCACGAACGCGCAGTAATCCTAGACAACTCAATCCAGCTATACTAATCAACAACAACAGGTGAGCTCAAAGAACCAACTTAGCCACATCGGAATTAGCGCGAGGATCTCATCTTAGATGTGTCAGTTCATCTCGGGTGTGTCAAGCGACGTACGAAGAACGGACCCCTGTTGTCAGTCTTAGCATTGTTATTTGGATAACAATATTTTGATAATATTTTATTGAGTGAGATAATTTAGTCAATCTAGCTAATTTCTATTGGGACATATATTAGCATATCTGCACGCTAATTTGCATTTTATTCTCATGCTAGTGAACATTTCGGGGATAAACTGGGATATATAGACAACAGCAGGCAAATTATCTCCTCACATTTAGAACACAATGGCTGAACATTATGAAAATAAAGAGGCTAATGACTTTCAAGATAAACATCATCCACTATTATTATAGTCTTTTCAACCCATACATTAGACTTAATTGCTAAATTACTTGCTCTTAAATTGATGCATAAATATTTGCTGATGAGTATAATGAGTTTTGTGTTTCTGGATAAAGTTCCCATAAAATAAAAAAAAATCATTCAACTCCCCCAAACTTTGCCCATCACTGAAGTGTAAGAGATGAAATATGTTTACAGTCTGGAGACTTTAGTTTATTAGCTTTGTGTCCATTCTACTACAGCACACAACACATAAAACACAGTGGACCAGCAGATGACATGGCACCTCAAATCATCACCGACTGTGGAAACTTCACACTGGACTTCAAGCAGCTTTTATTCTGAGCCTCTCCAGACTCTGGGACATTGATTTCCAAATGAAATGCAAAATTTACTTCCATCTGAAAAGAGGACTTTGGATGACTGATGACTCCAACAGTCTAGTTCTTTTTAGCCCTGGTAAGCTACTTCTGATGATGTCCCTGGGTCAGGAGTGGCTCGATACTAGGAATGCTAGGACCAGTTGTACCCCGTTTCCTGAAGACGTCTGTGAGTGGTGGCTCTTGATGCACTGACTCATCCAGCCTCATACTCCACTTCTAGTGAAGTTCTTGAATCAACTTTGCTTGACAATCTTCTTCAGGCTGCGGTTATCCCTTTTGCTTGTGCATTTTTTCCTACCACACCTCTCCCTTCCGGTCAACTTTCAATGAATATGCTTTGGTACAGCATTCTGTGAACAGCCAGCCCTTTCAGCGATGACCTTCTGTTGCTTAACCTTCTTGTGGAGGGTTTTGGTGATCGTTTTCTGGACAAGTCAAGTCAGCAGCCTTACCCATGATTGTGGTTATGTGTACTGAACTAGACTGAGAGATATGTTATTTATACTGTATGTATAATAATTTAAAAGTTGTAATTAATATTCTAATATTTTGAGATACTGGATTTTTTTAATTTGCATAATTTGTAAGCCATAATCATCAAAATCGGGCTTGAAATATTTCACTTTACTTACAATGAATCTATAATAAGTAAAAGTTTCGTTTTTTTAATTTAATGATAAAAAAGCCACAATTTAAATTTTTTTAAGATATACTACACTATGTTTTTCCATCTGTAGCGTGGGCTAGAAGGAATCACTCCCAAGCCTCACTTCTTCACCTGATTCTGTATATTACCTCTTTACAAAGACTGGGGGTGCTGTTGCATTAAAAAACAAAATAATCACTTAACACAGTTAGTCCCTTACATACTGAAATTTGAGTTACAAACTTTCGATATGAACATGTGTTTGTGCATGTTTAATTGCAGAAGTTAGATCACATGTCCGGCGTACATTGTCCCGTGTGTGCAGCAGGGGTCATGATGCTAAGAAGCCCCAAACAATAACGATGGAGACAAGTGTGAAAATAATTAAGAGAATGTTTGCTCATTCTCTTAACATGAATAGTTCAACCATCAGCACGATTCAAAAGAACATAGACAAGATCATGGAACATGTTAGTATTGATATATGTACTGTGTATAGATAATTGTGTTAGTATTTGTTGGACTTACGAACAAGCTCTCGGAACGGAACTCATTCGTATTTTGGGGACATAATCTGAAACATAATCTGATGTGGATGCCAAAAATGATTTGTTTATCTCTGAAAGACAGGGCTGACCCAGTCCTGCTAGTGCATTTATTACTTAATTATATAAAAACTAATATAACCTCATAACTGTTTAAACTCACACTGGAGAAAGAACCAAGATCTAAAAATAACTCTACAATATTTATATATAATATTTAAAGAATAGCTCTAATAGATCTGTATAATAGTAATAATAAATCTAATGCTTTATTAAGACTCTAAGATATTGTTTGTGGCAAGATGTTTTATGAATATGAGCTTCAGAATAAAAAGCAGTACTTCTAGTGTCCACTGGGAGGTGATATGAAGCAATAATTTCACATCTGAACATGATTGATTGTGTGTGCACAAGGTTGCGACACATTTTTTAGCAGTCAGTCCTGCTATATACGTCCTGAATCCTGAATGTCAGAACCAGATCCTGACTTACTCATATTAATTATATAAAACAAAATGCATTCTCTAAATCATGATAAGATGTAAATGTTACAAGGACAGTTGTAAGGTTGGTAAGTATGCTCATGGTGCCATGTTATACAAAAGAATGTCAATTTGGTTGCAAACTAAAATTTTAATCAGCACACCTGGAATGAGTTGAACACTGGAAATTGAGTTGAAAACTCATTTTAAATCAAGGGCCAACATACAAGAGCCAAAACGTGCAGTTCCTTAAATGTCCACTAGCGGCTGGCTCCAAAAATGAGTCACACCCTACAGGGCCTCTACAGGGCCTCATGCTTAAATGGCCAACTTTGCAACAGAAATAAATAGGTATAGCCTGGTACAAATAAATGGTCTTGATTTGAACCTCCAGTTCTGTAATTTTTTTTGAACCCCAGATTTCACAGCCGCATTTGTCACCGAACAGATGACAAGAATGCTTTAATTTCTGAGTACTCTGACATTTCCAGCTGCCGCATGTGTTGACGGTGCAGCAAGTGAATACAATGATAACGCAATTTGCTTACACAGTTTATGCAAATAAGCAACCTTCATCGGAGCTTTTTTTTTTCTTGCTTTTCCTGAACGGATGAAACCAGTGACTGTTTTCGCTCATTTGCATTTCAGGCTGTGTGGCGAGAAACACCGACTGACCTTTAAGCTGAGGGCTTGTTTAGCGTGTTGAGCTGAAACAGGAAGTGCTCTCATCGAATAGAGGAGAGCTTTCATTACTGGATGCATGATATTCATTTCATAATGACATTGTCATTTTGCGTCTCGTCAGCCAACAAGCTGAACATATTGCCAAGCAGAGACATTTAATCCAGAAAATACCTCATGATGTGACTATAAACCTGGAGGTTATTGTGAATGAGGCCAAAATCCAATCTGATAAACAGCAGGAAGGTTTTGTTCAGGTTGTCTCAGTTACACGCTAAATGTGCCAAGATGTTAGATCATGACATTAAAGGACTTGTCTAGATCCTTGACTAGATTATGATCACTGATAGGATGTTGGCCTAATTCGTTAAAATCTGAGGAATTCAGAAAGCCTCTGCTGAGCTCTCTTACAAGCCAGATTAATAGGAACACCTGTGTCATTTATTAAACACCAAAGTCTTACAGAAACACTCGTGGATTATTATTATTTTTAAACAATGCCACAAACAATGCCACAACATGAGGTCAAAAACTTGAAAGACAATTTAACCAATTTGTGATTCAGATTTGTGATTATCAGCCATCCAGCACGGAGATGAGGCTAATCCTGGTGAAAGACGAGCCTCTGATGGCGTCCCTTGAGCTTGTGTAGCGACCATTTTATCTCAGGTAGCATAATTAAGGGATAAATGTTCGATCAAGTTAACATAATAAATATCCAATATACAGTAAGTACCCTATATACGGAAATTTTTCAGATTACAAACTTTTAAAGAGTTTTTTAAACATTTGCATTAAACATTTTTTTTAAGCACCTCAGCACGTCCAGAAGCAAGCGTAAAAGCAGCAGTGATGAAGATGATACTGCAAGCAATAACGATGGAGACAAAAGTGAAAATAATTGAGAAAATGCTCTTTGAGATTGTTCTTTTAACATAAATCATGTTAACAAAGATCATGTAAGGAACATGGAACATGATTGTTTAATACTGTGTATAGCCAATTATGTCAGTATCCTAGTACCTAGACAATTTTTATTTGATTTACAAACAAATTGGACTTACAAACAAGCTCTTGGAATGGAACTTGTTCATATGTTTGGGCTTTGCTGTGTTCATTCATTTATTTATTTTCTGAATGATCACAACCAAATATCACAACCTGAAGCTTTTTCCTTTGGTCACGAGGTATGGTGCACCCTAGACAGGGTGACAATATATCACAGATTATAAGACTACAGTATATCACATAGTCTTTCAGCTGCTCTCGTCTAGGGGTCGTCACAGCGGACCATCCGATTCACACACAACTTGGCACAGGTTTTACGCCAAATGGCCTTCCTGACACAACCTTCCCATTTTATCTGAGTGTGTGACCGGTACGGCATCCAGTGGCTGGGGTTTGGGCATTGAGTGAGCCTTCTGCATGGCATGTGAGAGACCTACCACTGAGCCAAAAATACCCAGGAGAAAACTGAAGTACCCGGAAGAAACCCACCAAGCAGGTAGACTCCACAGGAATCGAACCCTCTGCCTTTGAGGTGCTAACAACTTTGCCACAGTGCCGTCTTGTACTTGCATTACGTTTGCTTATTTAGAGCACATGTCGGGGTTGAACTGGACTGGTGCTTTTGTTATATTTTAAGTAAGCTGCTCATGGTATTTAGTATTATACAGTGAGCATTTGTTATATTCTTAATGTTTAAACACTGTTTTGTCAAAAGATTATATTTTTCCAATAATCTTTTTTTTAACAAACAAGTTTTATCATACACGCTAAATGGCTAAAAACAGCGGCCCGTGATTGGCATTTGCAGGGATTCCAGCCATTAGTCAGTACAAATAATTGAGTGACAGTGTAGGGAGTGTTGGTGTAGGGAGAAAAATAGATCAGAATTTTGATGTGTTAAATAACATGATGTGTGATGATGTGTTAAATAACAGAATGTAAACTGCACTGGAATTCTTCGTAAACAGTGCTTTAGTTTCACTAAAGGGTACTTTAAATGTCCAATGCCTGGAGTTCCTCAAAATACAGAGACTGTTATCTGGTCTCTTATCATGCGTTCAGTAAAATTTGATTCACTGTTGTTTAGCTTGGGGGAATTACCTGTCGCAGACATGCTTGCCAGACAAAATGACGAATGTTTCGATCAGAGATCATGTGACCAAAGAGCTGCTGTCGCCATTCAGTCATGCTAGTCGGTTATTACATTTAATCCAACTGCCACAAATTTTCAGCTTGCATTTCTCGAAATCGCTGAGAGAATTGTTTTCCTAATGACATTATTTAGAAGTGAACTTCTAAATAATGGTCAGAGATTTCCAGACTTAGAAGCTGTTTTGTTCAGGCAGTTCAATGGCATGAGGTACTGCTTAAAACACAAATGATTTCATTTCATATCTCATGTGTGTGTCATACCCACACATAAACTTTTATACCTCTCAGTTTTCAATTACACATTACTCATTCTGTAACTCTTGTGTAATTTCTATATATTTATATATTTCTATTTTCATTTTATTTTATTCTGTAACTTTGTGTATTCAAACCTTTTTTTTTAGTTGAAAATTAGTTTTATTTTATTTTAAAAAATGTATTTATTTATTTTTAAATTTCTATCTTTAATGCATTGTTTTTGTGAAATCCATAGAGAATCGTCTAAGCATTTCACCGTGTATGATGGTTATCATCGTGTATCATTATAGTTGCGTATGTGACAAATAAAATTTGAAAATTGACAATTTGCCATTTCTATTTACTGCACAACTCTTGCAATGTTGCTGCCCATGAACAGAGTACACAGAGTACTCTCTCATCGTCTGTATCACTTTATCCTCTATACAGGGTCGGGGGGTCCTGGAGCCTATCCAAGGAGACTTGGGCATGAGGCGGGGTACACCCTGGAAGGGGTGCCAATCAATCGCAGGGCACACATACTGTACACACACACTCGCACACTCATTCACACACTGTGGGCAATTTGGGAATGCCAATTAGCCTAATCTGCAAGTCTATGGACTGTGAAGGGAAACTGGAGCACCCGGAGGAAACCCACCAAGAACATTCAGACCCAAGGCAGGAATCGAACCCGGAATCTGGAGGTGCAAGGTAACGGTGCTAAACCCTAAGCCACCATGCCACCTCCTACACAGAGTATAGTATAATAATATAGTGCATGGTATGTAATAGAAGAACGATCGGTTCTTGGGACGGATACGGTATAACTGGTCTTGTTTTCCATTATGCTTGGCAAGCCTCCAGTCCGTAAAAGCGAATTAGAAATGCAACAGCCGGCCGTTCCTTCCTGCTGAAATATTAATGAGTGTAGATCTAACATGTGCCACTATGCGTGCTTACTGTATGTCTATCAAAGTGCCTGGGTCTATTGAAATGAAGACTATATGGATTTCCACAAAGCTCCATGATGTGTGATGAATCAGACAGATATTTCTAAAGCTGTTGCTCTAACAGCCACACATGCGAGTGATCTCATAGTCAGTCTCAGTGATCTCAGACAGTTTTAATAGAAGAGCTTTTTATTTTAACATGATGATCATTGTGCCTGCTGCATCTTTCACAGTTGACTCATTATATATTAAGGTTATACAATATGTCTTAAGAAATTCTCAAATACATGCAAAAATGTAGAAGTAGAAAAAGAGGAAGATTCGCATTCGGATTCGAGGCTTTCGATAAATTTGAGTTTTTAGGACAGTAATAAAAATTGTAGACTGCTCTCACTGGGTCAGCCATCCACAACTATGTGAAGCAGGTTTTATTTAGAGTGAGGTGGATTTGTGCGAACAAAGAAAAGTTATTTTGGGAGGCTCTCGGTGGAGTTGGTGAGGCACATAGACACACACACACACACACACACACACACACACATACATACATACCAAAAAAACCAAGCATGACAGGAATAACTCAGTTTCAAGTTGCCACTAATATGATTGAAGTCATCCTCCTCTTCCATCCCGTAGTCTTTCCATCCTAATAAACACTCTTTACTAGTACGAGGGTCGTTCAAGTCAAACCGGGACTGCAGAATATGGTGTTATGTGTCCCAGTGTTTTACTAGTGCTTGGATACCATCAAGGTAGAAAGTTTTATTAGAACGCCAGAGCCATGATTAGACTGCCCGTGTCACGTCTGAAACGCTGGCCTCCCAGGAACTCCTTTAACGGCCCAAACATGTAGAAATGTCTTAGGGCAAGGTAAGGACTGTATGGGGGATGTGACAATAACTCCCAGATGAATTCCTGTAATTTGCAAGTGGTGTTGGTTACTGATTGTGTGTGCACAGACAGATGCGTCTCTTTCGCAAGTTGGCGACAAGTTATCCACTGAGTTTTGATCCACCGAGGTGTTCAATTCGCTGAAAGTTCACGGAAACGATGACTGCTGTGGGCTCTGAATCATCATTCATGGACGTACGGCCTTCTTTAAAACATTCTCACTGTTCAAATGTTTTACTGCTGCCAAGAGTCTCATCACCGTACTGTGGTTCAAGCCAGAATTTCACCCTTACCTTGCAGTTTTGCTTCTACCTTTAGTAGAAGTACAACGTTAATGTTAAAATAGTTACTCATCTGTTCATATCTTTTCCTGATTAAAGAATAAATTGGTTGCTTTTGTGTGAATGGCCCAAGGGTAACATTGAAATTTTGGTGAAATTAAATAATTTCCCTTAGAAACAAAAATGGCACTAGCAGAATTTACGGTCAGACAATTTCCCTGCTTACAGAACTGACCGTACTGATCAACTGGAATGAAAAAGGTGTGATCAGACCAGAAGCACAAACAAGAAGATACAGCATTCTGACACTGACCGGCCGTTCCTTTCTTCCTCATTGCACTGGCTGTCTTGTTTTTAGAACATCAGGTGACCGCATTCCACTCATCTCATTGGAAAAGTTGCACCTTTCCTGACCTGACAGTGTTGCGACAGAATGCAGAAGTGTTGACAGGACAGCTGGGTGTCCCCTTGTGTTCCTTTTTATTGTCAGCTGAAGAAGAATTTAAACTAAACAAAGATAATTCCTCTGAAGGTTACACTCCAAGAATGAGCCTATACTCTCTATAGTAATACATCAGGAAAACCCCAATACTGTGTCAAATATTTAAAGCAATTAAATACAGACTTCTCATCCAGTCCCATATAGTCTCAGACCCTTTGCGGTAAAGTTAATCCTCACTCTTTCCCTCACTTCATAAGCAATGGCACAAAACCTTAAAGCCCTAAAAAAACTCCACTATTTCTCATGATGATAGCCTCCTCTAAACTGTTTGTTGTTCATGTACTAGCCAAAGCCAAACATTTTTTGCATATTAATGTGCTGTACTTTGAGCTGCTTCATTGCCATCCCATACATATTTATATTGTATTCAAAAGTACAGTAAGTCTAACAGCAGAACAGCATTAGGACATTCAGAATGTGTTGAACAAATGTTAACACCTAGCGATAAAAATAATGCTATAAAGATTATAATTCAGAAAAATTTTCCGTAATGAAACTTGGTTTCAGAACTTGAACAACAACAAAAAATACTCAAGAGTCTATGTTTTTCTTTTTATTAAAAAAATGTTTCTTGAAATTTTTTTTTTTTGAAAAGGCTTGGGCTTGTATGAATCGAAACCTTAATGTAAAATGAAACTAGTATATCCTGTAAACAAACAATAATATTTCAAGTGTCTTATCACTTATATTTAATATTACATAATAATAAGTTCTAGACTTACAGTATTACAAAAGTCAACAATTAAGGTGTTTGCCAAGAAATACAGAAGGTATGCTGGTTAAACATAACAAATGCACATATACTGTACCTGTATGTATGCAACAAATGCACATGGGACATTCAGGTCAAACTGGGACTTTTGATATCTTGTTTAGAATAACAGAACACAGTTCTAAGAGTAAAACTCCCTTTATTTCTCTATATAATCCCCTGCTTCACTAATGCACTTATCCCAGCCTTTCACTAGTGCTTGGACACCATCAAGGTAGAAAGACTTCTCACTGCCTTGCACCATTGAAATAATTTACTGTGGCTAAGAGTCTCATCACCGTACTGTGCTTGAAGTCTCCTGTAAATGTCAATCAGTTTTACTCCTTTATTTCCCAATTTTTTTCACAAGTTCCGGTTTGACTTAATCGCCCCTCGTACTTAAAGAATAACAGATAAGCATATTTTCTATCATGCATATGTACAAGCTAATATGATACTTAGGTTATATGTCATTAAACTCAATAGATGATCTCAAAATTAGCTAACAATGTTCCACAGAATTTTTTTTTAATCATTGCCGCTTTATATTTGTGAGTTTCCTTTACACTAAATAGTTTGAAGGATATAGAGAATACAGTTAAGGGCACTGGTGAGTAATGCAGGCTGGCCCTTGCGGGAGCTGTTTACGTACATGTATGTCCAACCCAAATTCAGTTTGGCAAAGGTCACACAAACGATGACCATCACCCTCTTCCTGGTCACACAGTGACTTTTCCCCTCCCCTTCTGTAACTCATACTGTATAAATTGAACACAACAAAGACAGACACACAACTGTTGATCTGCTCTCTAGCTCCTCAAGAGATAGCGTCTCTTCACCTTTCACACTTTAGCCCCTTTCTCCTTTCTTCTGAAGGTAAGAAAAACTTCATTATGCCATGTCCTCTCTTCTTATTTTACTATCCAGGACACGGTAGATACTTGCAGATTTCTTAGAAAGCTTACATTTAGAGCTTGGTTGATGCGCTTTCTGATTTGTATAACTAACTACACTTTGGTAAACACGTTAGTCTGGAAAAAAAGCTTACTTTAATAAAGTAAGAAAGCCTATAAAAACCAGGAGTTACGGAATAATAAGGGAAAACTCATGTGAAGGTCCCAACCTGTTTGCATGTTGTAATAAACCGCCTCCGGTGGATTTGTCTTTATTCAAATGAATATACAGTACAAAGACAGGCTTTGTAAACATACAGATGTTTCTGTTATCTGTTACTGTAAAATTAGCTGTAAAATTGTTATGGAGAAAAATTATAGTAATATTAGAGGCAAATTTCTGATTTAATGTTATTGAAACAGAAAGAATCAGTGTTCACTATTATTATTGCTGGCAAGATAAATCTATAAAAAGTCAAAAATCCAAAAGCATTATAAGACAATTTTTATTCTACTTATATCACTGCAAAATTCCAACTCTAACAAATTTCATTTATTAAAAAGTGACACATTGTATTGTTATCCATTTAGTGTTATGTTTCATGTTAAGGAACATCCATAAGACAAATTGGTTCCTTTTATTCCTTAAATTATAGCAGCCGGTATATAAACAGTCATTATTTTTTTCTTTTACTGTATTTAAGTTAAGATCGTCTCATTACTCAGAAACAAAGTAATTTGTCCTGAAAACTTTCCCATTTCAGAAACATTAGGTTACCACTGCTACAAAGTGCTGACACTGGAGCAGTATCTTCTAAATGAAACATCTCCTCACACATACCCCTGCACACACAGACACACACACACACACACACACACACACACATACTTAAACAATTTTTATCCCTAAAAATATGCCAACTTCAAACATGATCAGGATAATGGAATTTAAAGTCCAGGAATTTCTGCCATGACAATTGGGAATGCTTCCTAAATAATCCACATCCTGAAAAAACCTGAACTATAAAAAAATACAAAACCCACAATGCTGTGATCGAATTGTTGAAAAGAAGATATTATGAGGGGCGTTTAAATTAATCTGGGACTTGTGATGAAATGTCTTGTGCATGAAGGTTTAAAACTGATCAACAGATAACTTGTCGCCAACTTGTGGAGGAAAGAGACTTACTGTATCTGTCTGTGGGAACTGTACACGCAATCATTCACCAACACTGCTTGCACATTACAGGAACTCATACGGGAGTTATTGTCACATCCCCCAAACCATTTCCACATGTTTGGGCCATTAAAGGAGTTCCTGGGAGGCCGGCGTTTCATACATGTTGTCAGCAGTCTGATCATGAAAACTTTCTACCTTGATGATACCCAAGCACCAGTAAAAAGCTGGCTGTTTTGATGAAGTGTTTTAGTGTAGCAGGGGTTTATATAGAGAAATAAAGGGAATTTTTACTTTCATAACTATGTTCTGTTATTCTGCACAATCGGAAGTCCCGGTTTAATAAAGTCATTAAATTGTTAAGTAAGTTCTTAAAATTTGGAACTTTTAGACTAACTTTGCTTAGTACAGTAATAGAAGCATTTAGCGAACTGTTAGACATATCATGCAAACCTCACATAGCTTTATTTTGCTTAGTATTAACATTTAAACAATCATAAAAGCACTAATATGTATGTAAAATACACAATTTTGCCTACAAACTTTGGAAATCTGAAGCCCTCCCTGGTGGATCTGAGGGAAATTTTAGCTTCAAAATGGCCGCTAGCGCTGTGTTTAGCTTTGCAGCATACTTTCTTTAATTACAGATGTCAGTGTGTCATAAAACATTTACACATTGTAAGGTTGTTTGATATACTAAAGTAGTAAAAAAGGCATTAGAGGTGAGTGTGTGAGGATTTAGTCATGATGCTAAACTCCTAGCTAACAAATTCTCCTACTTAGCCATGTTAGCTTAATTACTAAGGCAAAAAAAAACAAAACAAAAAAAACAGAGCAGAAATAGAACAGACATATAAAAACATACTTAATTTGAAAAGTGTCTAAACAATTTAGTTATATATTAAGGGCACTAAAATGACTTATTTTCCAGTAATAGCATGAGCTAGAGTGTTGATTATTATTATTTGCCTTATGGCACAGAAACACACCAATAATTACATTAAAATGTATTAATGAATGACACTTTTCTTTAAAAAAAAAAAAGATTGTAGCATTTGTAGTTACATTTTATGTAGTGGAATGTCCGTGAAACAACTTAATTTTAATAATAATAATAATAATAATAATAAAAACAGCCTCCGTGGATTGATGTGATCGAAAACAGTGTCAAAGATTGATCTTGTGAAAAAAAAGGTGATTTATTTGATTTATATTTTTTATTTAGGCCTCAGTCATTATCATGCTGGACTATTTACGCTAACACTTTCCTAAATTACCCATAATGCCATTCGACTACCTGCTGAGAGGGGGATGCCAGGGGGATCTCAATGCAGCATCGCTTTAGTACTTATCAACCCCAACTGACAACCCAGTTGAACACATTTAAGATGCTGCAGAGTGGAGTACTTCTTTACCATTGTTTTTACTTTTTAACATGGTCGACATGATGCGCCCCAAGTTTATGTCTTTCTTCCTACCACCTCAACACTTAATCTGGATTTACTATAAATACCCACAAGTATGACTTCTCGTAATCACTTTGTACTTTGAGCCTTCTTTCACACCTGCTCAGAATAGCTCGATCATTTTCTATCTCTCTTTTCTGCCTTGATGAAAGACAGGAGTAAGCGCTAGCAGCTGACGGTACCGCGGCTCAGTCCCCTGGGCGGTCACATCTCCTGTTGATCTTCCGGCGCGATGGAGAGAGTTCAACACATCACCCGTTCGGCCATACGCAGGGCCTCCGTCATGGAGGTGAACCCGCAGACCAAACGCAACCTGCAGGAGCTCTTCGTCAACTTCTCGCTCATCCTCATCTGCCTGCTGCTCATCTACATCATCGTCCTGCTGATGTGAGGATGGAGAACGAGCGGGGCCGAGGCTTGGATGGAGCGTGGGACAAAAACAGGACTTTCCTTACATTAAATAGTGGCTTTTATTACACAGTGTAATCATATTGTGAAGTTTTAGATGTGCTTATTCCTTGTTGCTTCTTAACCGTATGCTCTACAGTCAAGAATATTTTATGTGTCCGACTAAATGAGAAGTCGAAATGATTATATTTCACAAAAGACACATCATTACATAAGAAAAATAAACAGGAAATATATTTTAAATCAATGTATCTAGCATGCATGCTGTCTTAGAAGTAATAGTGCTAAGCAAACACAAAGCAAGTTCATACGTTTTAAAACCTTTTCTAAATGTACAGTATACCAATTATTTAATAAACAAGATTCCTGCAATATTTAGTATCCACAATATTGCTTTGTAATGGATCTCAACTCTTTATTAGTTTTTGGCTTGTGTTTAAATATCTCCTGCCCTGACATTTGCCATCAACCTCACCAAAAAAGCTGTTTTAAATGGCAATCCACAAGGCAGTCAAACACACACACACACACACACACACACACACACACACACACACACACACACACACACACACACACAGAAGGCTGGTCAACGCTTTAATTGAAGTTGCAATCTCTTCTCAACCAGCAGAGGGCGCAAAATGTTACAAAAATAATTTTACACAAAAAATTTAAGAGTTTGATTCCTAAAGAAGTGTCCTGTTTTATTTTTATTTCCTACTTTGTAAATAAATTATATTAAAATGTTAATTAACACTCTTTGGGTACTGTTATTGTACTAAGTAGCCATTTCTGCAGTTATGTAATATATGTATAAATAAAAATAAATAAAAAACAATAATTGTTTATTATTTGTAAATAATTATATCTCAGCATGTAGAGTGGCAACCCTGACTGAGGGCTCTTAAATTAATTATTTCCCCATAATAGCACGAGCTGGGGTGTTAATTATTATTAGGCCTATTTGTCTTGTGCCACAGAAAGATGCCAATAATTACATTATTGACATTTATTAATTAATGAACAACACCTTTTTCTATATA
>JAOVVA010000002.1:1591141-1610035 GCA_028565275.1 Leiocassis micropogon | reverse complement strand
GAGGATGGGTTCCCTGATTGAGTCTGGTTCCTCTCAAGGTTTCTTCCTATTGCCATCTCAGGGAGTTTTTCCTTGCCTCTGTTGCCTTCACCCTCGGCTTGCTCATCAGGGACATTCTCATTATTATCTAGACACATATTTCTCACACATTCACACTTCCATAAATTTTCTTTTCAATTTTTTAAAAAACATTTTTTGAAGCTGCTTTGAGACAATGACCACTGTTAAAAGCGCTATATAAATAAAATAAAATTGAATTGACTTAAATTGTACTTATTTTACCCCGCACTGGGTCTATGGGCTGCTGGCATGTCATGACAAAATACCAACTAATCCCTGACAACAGCTCCAAATAGAAGTTTGGATTAATAAATTTAGGATTAATGTCTAAGGGAGGGTTGAATAACAGCATGTTGTCTGCCAGCGGGCACTTAATACAGGCGTCTGTTTGAAATGTGGTACTGAGAAATTACAGAGGACCAAACACACACACCGCGGACCGGACAGAGATATCATGCACCAATTTGTTTAAGCTTGTTTCAGTTGAAAACAACACAACAAAACAGAGGATTGTCCTATAGCCAAGTAGCTAAAATACTTGTTACTTAGCTTACTAATGGACAACCTAATGCTCACGGTTCAGTAGATCAGAACAACATCAACTCATACAGTAAATACATGATATGCTCAGAGAATGTTGAGAGAATTATCAGAACGTTGGTTATCAATATGTGAGGGTTAGAATCATTTATCATCAATATGAAACATTAATTTACAAAATAATGTACACAAAAACACCAACTTAAAGCGTGAGATATCTTCTGTGAAAGTGAATGTGATGCAGTTTGGTGGTGTGTTATTTGGGGAAATAATAGAACCAACAAGGTTATTAGGGGGCGTATAAATATGAGGGGTGTTCAAGTCAGACTGGGACTTGTAATGAAATTTCTGGTGAATGAAGGGCACAATATGGTGATGAGACTCTTCCATCCATCTTTTCATTCATTCATCTAGCAACTTCTACAGTCCAACTAGGGACCGTGGCGGCCAATGGTGATTACCATTGCATTTACTGATTAGACGCTCAGACGCAGTAATACATTTGAACGGTGCAAACGCTTTAAAGAAGGCCGTACGTCTGTGAATGATGTTCCTGGCTAAGGAGCCTACTGCCTACTGCATCGCTTCTGTGAACGTTCAGCGAGTGGAACGAAGGATAACTTGTTGCCAACTTGTGGGAACTGTACACACAACCATTCACCAACACCACTTGCACATAACAGGAACATGTACAGTCCTGACCTCACTCCAAGCCATTTCCACATGTTTGGGCCATTAAAGGGGTTTCTGGGAGGAAAGCAGTTCATACAAGAAGCAGGAAGTCCAATCACTGAGAAAACTTTCTACCCTGATCGTATCCAAGCACTAGTAAAACACTGGGATAAGTGCATTATTGTAGCAGAAGATTACATAGAAAAACAAAGGGAGTTTTTTTTAATTAAGCGCAACCAAACATGACATGAACGCCCCTCAGCATATATAAACAAACGCCACTTTGAGAGTGGGCGGGACTGATCAGAATGTCTTCAGGAATATTTACAGAGATAGTCAAAAATGAAGAAGTGAGCCGGTGTTGAGTCCAGAGTAAGACTATTAAACGCTTAACAATTTACCATGCAATAAAAATGAATAAAATTTGCTTACTTTAATTAGAGCCAAATTGAGAGGATGAAGGAAAAAGTGTGCTTGATTAGAGAGACATGACTCGAGTCAACTGCATCTTTCTGAACTCGTTCACCTACACAACCTTATAGATGACCTGTGATTGTGTAGTGTTTCTGTGACTTACTGCGGATAGTGAGAGAGAGAGAGAGAGAGAGAGAGAGAGAGAGAGAGAGAGAGAAAGAGTAACGCCATCACTCCTAGCCAGAAAGCATAGCCAATTTTGCTCCCTTGGCTCCCCAGATGGTAGTAGAGCACAGGTCTTCAATCTCATCAGTAAAGGGTCGGTAAGACTGTAAGCTTTCATTGCAAGCAAATATGACGCACACTTAATAGTTGAATGGAGACCAAGATGAATTAATTAAACCAGTGGACTCAGATACGTCTCTTGCTTGTTTGGAAAGAAAGTCTGCAGCCAACCAAGTCATGATTTATTTTATCGATTTTTATGTGTTGTGAAGCATGGAAATGTAATCAGTTATAAATGATTACAACATGGTAGGACAATGCTGTCTGAGAAGTACCAGTCTCCCGATATGAGAAAATAATAATGCCTGTTCTGTGTCTTGGTGTTTTTCTTCATTTTTTTTGTTTTTTTTTGTTATATCTATAACATTCTTTATAACTGCTCACGGTCACTCTATTATTTGTATTATTTTTCCTACAAGTCTACCTGAGCCTCCAATAACGAACTGGACTCCATATTAACTTAAACACATCTCCTGTTATACTGAACTTCCAGCTGCCTCACAAACAGTATGTGTGTTAATAAAATAAAATAAATTTAATTTATAATTGGAAATTGAATTTGTGTCCAGAAATTGGCATAT
This sequence comes from Leiocassis micropogon, assembly GCA_028565275.1. Lineage (NCBI taxonomy): Eukaryota > Metazoa > Chordata > Actinopteri > Siluriformes > Bagridae > Leiocassis > Leiocassis micropogon. Next base: position 1,607,483 of record JAOVVA010000002.1, on the reverse strand, counting down.
ACGACACTTGGGTGACTGGATTATACATAGTGTAATGCCAGCTTCGCATCATTAATCACAATTATTTATAGGAAGCGGCGACTCCTTAATGCAGATTCGTTTTTTAATACCGCTCCATCACCTAGAATTTAAATCAGGCAGTGACAAATCGAAGCAAACCGAGACAAATTAAGACGACCGAGACACTTTTTTTTAAAGGTGCGAATCGTGATGGCGATACCTGTTCTAGGAGATCCTCCACCCTCCTCTGCCAGCTCTCTCTGGCCGCCATGATCTCCACATCTTTCTGCTGAGATAACTGGCTGAAAGCCGCCTGCTTATCGGCTTCGTATTCATCCGTCAGCTCCTCTCTTAGCGTCTTTAGCTCAGCTCTGCACACACACATATACACACTTCCTGTATCAATGTCATTGTGGGGACCTTCTGTAGATAAATGACACAAAGCCTGAGCCTTAGCTTATAACCTTATTCTTGAGAGTGTACGAAATAAAAAAATTTTTTATAGGGAACAATCAAGCTTGACAAGGACTGGCTGGCAAAAAAAAAAAAAAAAAAAGAAGAATGACTTTAATTTTGGCTAGTAGCGCTGAAGAAATAATACAGATCAGAATATAGTAGATTCCAATTATATCTAAGCAATTTAGCATAGGCAGTCAAATTATGGGCAATATATTTTTTTTTCTTGAGGTAGGAAGAAACCAAAAAACAGAGAGGAACCCCACTGGGAAAATAGGAAACTCTACTTAGACAACAATTCAAGGGACTGAACCAGGACCAACGATTCTGTAAGGCAGCAACGGGGTAAATTGCGCACTTCATAAAAAGGCATTGTGAAACATCAGACCTCAGAGCATCTGTCCATTTGTGATCGAGCTCCTCTGTGATTTTATCCATTTTCTGCTTTTCCTCAGCTTTGATGGCAATGATCCTGGCATCGTGCTGCTGCTTCTGGCTTTCGATCTCTTCCTGTGAAAAACAACAGCCGTGCACGTGTATAATAGATCATTATCGCTAAAGACAGGGTGATTACATTTGATTGCACACAGGAATCATTAGAAACATTTGTTTTCCGCATGCTAAGCCTGGACCTACGCAAGAAAATGAGCATCCTGCTCCATGTTCGCGTCTGAATGGGGCTTAATTTTTCTTTGCCTTTTAAACACTGCATTATTTACCACGCAGTGCTGTGATTCCCAGCTGTGCTCTGAACTGAATGAAGGGAAATACATATCGCCTCACATATTTTTTCCCCCTCCACAAATGAAGCAATATGTATGCATGTAATGTTTTGCTTCATGTAAAATAAATGATTTACAGTTTGCCTGACTGCTGTGCGATTAATGTTTGCGCTGCTCCTGAGTCATACTGTATGTTCTACAAATACATTAGCTTGCTCTTGTTTTTGTCTTGTTGCTGGAAACAGATTTGTCTAGCAGCTGCATCGGTCAGCTCTTCTAACAGCTCTGTTGGAACGAATTCAGCTTGGAATGTCATTCGACTAGGACTGTTTTTTTTTGGATAAGAAGGGGTTAATCAATGTAAATGTCGATCCTTAAACGTTGTGCTTCGTGTGAGCAGGATAAAGGTGACACAAATGTGTACTCGACACACACTTATTAGACAGAATCTGAGAATGTAGAGAATTCTAATCAACAGTCAAAGCAGGGGTTAAAGATGAGCAGATGGTGTAGCTGCAGGCAGATTTATTAACAATATCCTGGGACAGGGTGGAAGGTCAAAGTTAAAAAACAAGGATTTTTTAGGAATAGGTGTTTTATTAGGTATGAAAACTAAACCAGATAGACCTAAGCACTTTTGTAAGACATCCCGTTGGAATGACATCATACTAAAGTGAAAATCTACAAACCTTTGGCTACAATTACTGCTATATTAAGGCATGCCACTGTCAGCTTTGCACACCTGAATCTTGAGGATATTACCCATCCCTGTTGCCAAAATTGACAGCCTTTCACACCATGCTACCATCACCATGCTTCACTGTAAGGATGGCTGGTGGTGGGCTCCCAAGTGGTGCAACAGTAAAATACTTCATTATAACTCTATCATTAGGAGATCTCAGATTTGATTACCGGGTGTTGAGAGAACAGATTGGCGACGTTCTCTCAAGGTAGGAATTATGTCACCGACAGTCCGGAAAGATGCAGTCTATGGCTTTATGTACATTTTAGAAATCACTTGTAAGCTCACTCACACCATGGTTGGTAGCCGTCACTGATGTGGGAGTGCCCTAACACGAAGGGTGGGAACTAGGACATGGAGAATAAAATAAAGGATGTATGGTGTTTTTAGGGTGATAGTCATTCATGGAATTCTGCCTCAAGCCCAGCTTTGTGGATTGTTCAAATTATAGCTAGTCTCAGATCAGTTTCTCTCTGAGACGTAGATCTCTATAGCTCCTACAGAGAGCCTACTTCCCTCACTAATGACCATGGCAATAATGGCAAACTGGTGCTCCAGACCTAGTGGTTTTAGTGGAACACCAGACTATCATGTACATTCAAAGAAAATAGTTTTTAATGGTACCTACCTGTAGATCAGTGAGAACATGACTGGTCTCTCTGACTCTGGCTCTGGCTGCATCCAGCTCAATGAGCAGCTTCTCCTGGTTCTCCTTCAGACGGGAGATGTGGTTCTCGGCAGAATCCAGTTTTGCTTCACCCTCCCTCACCAGCTCCTTCAGATGAGATACCTAAACAAAAAAAGGCAAGCAACATCATGTAATCATTACAAGAACTTATTTACCCACCACCTTATATAATTCCCGAAACTCCCAGGATCTCCAGGAGTTTATTAATATTGGCATTTGTTGAACGATTAATATATACCGCGCCCCTATGGGTTGAGCCCTCATTCTACATTGTAAAGTTTGTCCTCTCTTCTGATATTAAAAGCAGTGTAGTGTCTTATAGTCTTGGGTTGTTTATTATCCCTCATGTGCTCTGTTGCTTGATCCTGCCTTGTCTACACCGATATTATTTAACGTACACTCCACTAAGTGCAAGCCGAACTGAACAAAGTACCAAGTTTGTGCCATTTTCTTGTTAAACTCAGGCTTCTGGTAAGCATTTGATACCCTAATCTATATACCTCATAGGGAGGGCTCTAGACAGTGCCTGAATGTGTGCTCTAGTTTTTGAGACTAGTGTCTCAAGAACTAAAGCACACATTACAAAAGAGGGTACAATCCTAATTAACAAATTAACAAACATTCTTGTTCCGAATAAAGATGAGGGGTCGGTCATATAGAGGTTTACTGTTTCCTGAGGATCCACAGGCCTGGGTCACATCCATTAACCTATGTGGTTATTACTTTCATGCACTTATTGTCTAAGCATATTCAAATATTCCCCTGCATAAAGCAAAATATCAATAAGAATGCTTCACTCCACTGTGGCAGATATTATCGTGCTTGGCAATGAGGTTTAGCCAGAACCTAGAGTATGGTACAGGATTTACAAGAATGGTACAAGAATGCTTGGACTGATGACAGCAGCTGCACTGGTAATTCCACTAGGGTTGACAGAACTCCGGGCATTCCTGATATGGATCATCGGCTTGCAACTGGACCCCTATCATCATAAACTGAAGTGTTCCTGTCTAAGTAGAGAGAGTGCAATTATTGCCAGCTGGCAGTACGGGGCAGAATGAGTCCAGTTCAAGGCCGTTCCCTGCCGGAGAGGGATAATCACTGCAAATGCTTCCCACACAGGTTGAGGGACTATCTGGTGTTACGGAGGACTAGTGGCCTCGTGGTGCATTATCTAGCAGCCAACAGGAGTTGAGAGGAGGCTCATGCAAGTCTTTCTTGATAGATCTCAGATATTGCTTTGTTCTGGCCTGTTCAACATTTCTTGATGGTCAGGGTAAGGTATTTTTGCCATCCGTGATTTACCCTCAAGGGCCCTACTATAACCTTTTCACTGACAGCAATTCATTTAGAGGTGTAATGGTTGGCAGACCCGGTCTTAAAACCAGGCATCCATCCAAGGCAGTACTGTCTGCACCTTGATAGTTGCCCAGAGGTTTGCCTGGAAGGTTTGGCCGGCAAATTTTTTTTTCAGTTTAGTACCAGAGGCTTTGTCTTTGCTTATTTACTTCCCTATACAAGTGCACCATTAAGGCAGGGCAATGCTTTTCTGTAATGATACCTTATGATAATGATAATTTAACTTAAAGCAAGAATAGATTTACAGACAATCTGTAATTTCAAATGTATTATAATGAAAAAATAGAGTAAGACATGAGTTTGTTGTAGAGATTACCAAGGTCACATATTACTCAAGTAAAAGTAGAAGTCCTACATTTTCCTTTTATACTTAAGTAAAAGTACAGAAATACTCAAGGTCAAAATTAAATACTTAAGTATCAAACAAATAATAAAAAAAGGGCTTGTATTCACCAACAAAAGTGTTTTTCACAGTACTCATGGTGTTTTTGTTGATGTTTGTAGCCAGCTCTGCTTTAAACACCTGCTACCTTATTAGGCGTGTCCCAAAGGAAAGGCAATTACGCATAGTAAAGAGCTGGTTGCAGACAGCGACAAAAACATCACGATCACAATCCAGAAGCAAAGAAAGATTTTTTTTACTATGAAAAACACTTTTGTGAGTAAATACAATCCCTGTATTTTTGATTAATTGGATATTTACGAGCTGCAACCAGGTCTGCTTCAAACACCTGTTACCAGAGGTGTGAAGTCACCAATTACATTTACTCGCGTTACTGTAATTGAGTAGTTTTTTGTGTACTTCTACTTTTTAAAGTAGTTTTTAAATTCTGTAATTGTACTTTTCACCCCCGAAACGCTCTATTCTTTTTCCCTTTTATTTAATTTTACTTTATGTTTTGTATTATCATTCTGTAAAGCTGAAGGAGGCCGATAAAGGTTTTGTGCTGAACGTTATTCTTGGCTCTGAGCTCTTTTTTTCCCTCGGCTATCGGGGAAACACTCCCGCTGTTAAAAAAAAGTAACTCGGTAACTTTTACTTACTACGTTTTTAATGAGCTACTTTTTACTTTTACTTGAGTAGATTTTTATAATAGTAACTTTACACTTTACTTGTACTTCAGTAAAATTTCACTAAAGTACCAGTACTTGTACTTGAGCACAAAAGTTTATTACTCTTTCCACCTCTGCCTGTTACGTTATTAGGCGTTATCACGCAATCACGCAAAACAGTCAGCAGGCGGCGACAATCCCCCCCTTAAACACTACACCAGTGTGGTTAGGTAACGCAACACCATGCAGAAATATAATTAAATAAAAGTATTTGCAGCACCTCTGAACAGAGTAAAAGTAAAAAGTATCCTCTAATTAAAGTACTTGAGTAAAGCGCATATATCTGTGATAGATTGGCACCCTGTCCAGGGTGTACCGCACCTCGTGCCTCGTGCCCAAAGTCTACTGAGATAGGCTCCAGGATAAGCAGCATAGAAGAAGAATGAATAAAGATGTGCAGATACAGTATGTGAAAAAGTACAGTTACCTCCCACCTATACAAGCTATAACTTGTTATGATTTACTCTGAGTAAGTTGCCATAGTTTTAATCACAATTCTAGCTGAAGGATAGTGTGTGTTTTCGTACCTCTTGGTTGGCAATGTTGAGTTTGGCAGTGAGCTCCTCACGGAACGTGTCCAGCTGCTGCTGCATACGGCTCCTCTGTTCATCCAGCGAGAGACGCTGAATCTCATACTGCTGTTTCATTTCCTGAAATGAAAGCAAAGTGTTTTTATGCTGAATGTGTAAAAAAAAACAAAAAAAAACAAAAAAAAAAAAACATCTTGACATCTCAACATGTCTAGGGCCCTGAAGAATTGTCGATGGAAGCAATTTCTTGGAGTTTATTTGCTTGTAAACATGACGGACCTCTGTATGCATATAAACCTGTTCAGTGCATTTTTGTCAAAGCTGCTTTTCTATATACTGTATATATATATATATATATATTAAAAAAAAGGATCAGCACTAAAACTAGATAAACAACAGCACTTCAAAACTGCATTGCAGTATCATTTAGCACTCCTGAAGGAAAGTGTAAATGAGGCATCACATGCAGCAGCTTTGCTCCAGCTGATGCGCTCAGGCTTTAGGACCCAGGAAGCCAGTTTTGAAAATCAACCCATAGATAACAAACATTCGGATGAGCCCTCCTGAGCAGCCATATATCTGTTCATCTTCTCATCATCTCATATAAACCGTTCACTATGTCTTCAGCCTTTTATTCCCTGATCATCCTAATAATATGAGCACCTACGTTAATGATCTGGTTTTTCTCTCTCTCTGCGGCGCTGTGTGCACTCTCTAGCTGCTCTCTGTGCTGCTCCATGACCTCCTCAAGAGCCTCGGCTTCGTCTTCTTTCACGTGAGCAGCCTCGTCTTCGTATTTAGCCCGGGCCTGAGCCAAATCCAGCTCGTAGGTTTGTTTCTGCTCACACAGGGACTGAGAACAAAGTGCAGAAAGTGGCCATAAATACAGCGAGGTGTTCTGTAATAGCCGTAATTATCTGTAATAATCTGCAGTCCGTAATTATGCGGTATTTACTGTAAAGCATGCCATTATTATTGCCGGCATATTACTGTAAATGTTCAAGCCTAGTCTGGACTAGTGCTTCTGTAGTAATATAGCTAGATGAAAGCTATAAAAAGAGCTAGGACAAGAGAAGAACAATATGACCTACTTTCTCCAGGTTGAGGATCTGCAGGCGCTGCTGTTCGTCTAAAGCCTGGCTCTGACTCTGCAGTCTGTCCTTCTCCTCCTCCAGCTGGACGATCTTCTCCCTCAGTCGGCTCTGCTCCTGCTGCAGGTCCTTGATCGTGGCCTCGTGGCTCATCTGAGTGGCCTGCAGCGTCCCGATCTGACCTGGGGCCGAGAACAAAGACAATCTGTCCGATACAAATAAGACACTGAGAATAATAAGCGGCTTAAATAAAGCAGAAATGATTAAAGAAGAAAAAAAAAATCACTCTCATGGAATCATCTCTAAGAAACAGATACCAAACACAGTTAGGCAGACAGACAGCAAGATGAATAGACAGATAGGTAATAGATAAATTGAGACAGACAGATAAACAAAGAAAATTAACGGAATTATAAGACGGAAAGAAAGATAGCTGACTCTAACAGACAAGTAAATAACGGAAAGACAGATAGCTTGATCGATGGATCTCACAGAGAGACAGGCAGACAGACAGCCTGATAGACAGACCAACTGAGGCAGACAGACAAACAAACAAAGATAGATAGATAGATAGATAGATACAAACAGACAGACAGACAGACAGAAACCAAACACAGCGACACAGAAAGACAGACAGATAGAGAGCAAGATAGATAAATAGATACTGTAGGCAGATCACCAACACAGACAGACAGCAAACAGATGACAGACAAACAGACAGATTAACAGATAGACAGATATCCAAAAAACCCAACAAAATTGAAAATATAAATAAAAGGTAAATGTCACTGATGTAAACAGGTAAAATGGATCAGTGCCTCCATCTAACTGGTGATAACTGAACAGGATTTCAAAGGCAGAAATTAAACACAATGTAAAAATGTATCATAGTGTAAATGTAACTGTAATTGTAATTTAAATGTAGTGAAAAGAGTCTCTGAACTCTTCATCAGGCATAACAGTGAGATAAGCAAACAGCAATTAATAATCAGAATGAGGTGAGAAGATTGTGCGTATGTGTGTGTGTGTGGGTGTGAGTGTGTGTGTGGGTGTGAGTGTGTGTGTGGGTGTTGGGGGACTGTAATTGCGTCCCTGAGGCAATTCATTTACTGGCTTTGTGAAGGATTTCAGTGGCCTGCTGTTGCACTCGATCTCTGCTTCCCTCCAACTCGTACTCCGTGTCCTTTAGCTGCATCACCCAAATCTCTCTGTCCTGTATGGCCTCCTCCAGCTGCTTATGTAATTCCTGTTTAGTGGGGGAAAAAAATTCAATGCCTTGCCTTTAATTTGGTGCTGATTTTCAAAAACCTTTCTTGACTGGAATTATCTATTGACTACAACTTTACAAAAATTAAACGTTAGATCTGTCTCATGTCTTATTCGATTTAACATTTTTCCTTATTCTATTGCACACACGCCAGCAGGGTTTTATATATGTTCGTTTTTATCAGATAAATTCACTGGTACAGGATGGAATTTTCTTCCAAAAATCATATTTGAGATTTCAGTTTCAGCAAGTAAAGGTTTGGTGGATTCAGTAAGAGAAACACAACAGAAAATTTAACGACTCAACAATATACAAATGCAAATCATGGGGTTTAGACAGACAGCCTGGAAGTTCTTATGCAGTTCTTACAGTTGTATATGCGTTCCTAATGTACTGTCAAAATGTGATAAGTCTTGAATCTAGTCAAATTTATATATAATTTCTTAATATAGGATTACAACTAAACAAATATAAGATTAATAATGTAATTTCAGTGGTTAAAGTTGATTTTTTCATACTGCAACACATACTGTAGCATCTTAGCAAGTGACATAGTGTAGACTCCAGCCAAACCTATCTATAAGATTGCAACAACCCAAATATAAGATTATTAAGCTTATTTCTAATCAAATATTACTAAAATTTAAAGTGGAAAATTTCTTGTTCTATTGCCAGACAATTTTGCTAGTTTTAAGCATTTATTTTCTGAAAATGATCTGCCAATAGAACAAAAAATGTACATCTACATTGTAAAACATTACATATTAGCAAGTGAAATTTTCTTAAATCTAGCCAAACCTGCCTATACGTAATTTCTTAAAATAATATTAAAACAAACCAAACATCTTATTTATAGTCAAATGTTACTAAAATTTCTAACGGGAAATGCTTTGTTCTATTGGCAGATCATTTTGCTAGTTTTTAGGAATTGATTTCTTGAAAGAACCAAAATGATCAATTATGAATTTATGAAATAATTTTATGTAATAACTTTACATATGTAATATGTAATAAGAAATTAGAGATAGGTTTGACGAGATTCAAGAGAATTTCACCTGCTAAGATGCAATGTTTTGCAGTGTAAATGTACATTTCGTGTTCTATTGGCAGATAAAAATGATTAAACTTTTTCTAGGAATAGAATTAATAATCCTATATTTGGTTTGTTGTAATCTTATATTTAGAAATCTTACATTTGACTACATTTGAGAATTTTTTACTTGCTACTTTTTTATGGTGTGATTCAGAAACTGAAAATCAAGCAGTCTATAAACTGTCAGTTGGGATTAAAGGTTTTCCACTGGTGGAAGGTTTAGGATAAAAAGGTACATTGTACTCCAATAAATAGTCCCCCCTTGAATTAAAGGTTTTATCTTAAGGACTTTTTATTTAATTAAAATTGAGTGATTCACGCTTTCTTATTCTGTGACAACATACTAACATACAGTAACATGAGTTTTTTTTTTTTTTTTTTTTGGTAATAGCCATTTTGAGACTCTTTATTTTGGTAAATAAAAATGGCACAGAACAATTTTGCTCTATAGAGTACATAAATACTGCTAAGAATGCTGACAGAACCTTATAGTTCTAATAGAATGAAATAGCCAGACTACACTGCAAAAAATACATCTAAGCAAGTAAAATAATCCTGAATGTAGATAAAATATATATAATATCATAATTATATTTTTAGAATTAGAGTATATAATTATATTTAATAAATTCAAATATTATAATTATATTGTATTATTATAATTTCAAACAAACAAAAGTTTACAACAGACCAAATAAAATAATATTATTAAGCTAGAATTAGGCAGCACGGTGGTGTAGTGGTTAGTACTGTCGCCTTGCACCTCCAGAGTCCGGGTTCGATTCCCGGCCAGGCTCGATTCCCGTCTCTGTGTGCATGGAGTTTGCATGTTCTCCCCATGCTTGGTGGGTTTCCTCCGGGTACTCCGGTTTCCTCCCACAGTCCAAAGACATGTAGGTTAGGTTAATTGGTGTTCTCAAATTGTCCGTAGTGTGTGTATGTCTGTGTGCCCTGCGATGGATTGGCGCCCTGTCCTGGGTGTACCCTGACAATTTTGGTCTTTCAAGGTAATAAATTCATAACTGGTAAAATAAACTGCCAATAGAACAAGACATTTAAAAAAAAACCTTTTTAACTACTTTAAAAAGTGAAGATAAAATCAACTATTTTCAAGATATTTCACTTTTTAAAATATAATTTTTGCAGTGTATTATTTTACGTCTTTTATCACAGATATGAATATACCATTGCTTATATTATGGTCATAAAAAACCCTGACCTTCTAAATGATTAGAGATTGATTACAACAGTCTAAGTTACCACTCCTCACCATAAACTCCTAATCCATAATGAGTTTAACACTCATTGTATTAAAAGGTAATACCCAAATACAGATCATCACCTTAATGGTGACCTCGGCGTTATTAAGAGACGCCTGCAGCCTGTTGGTCTTGTCCCGGCTCTCGCGCGCCTCCTCCTGTGCACGATGCAGATCAGAGCGAAGTTTGCACAGCGTCCTCTGCAGTGCGGCCTCCTGCAGCTGAAACTCCTTCCTGAGCTCCACTTCACTCCTCTTCCAGGCTAACAGGTTCTCGGTTGTGAGTTGCTGCGTGCGTCTCATAGACTCGAGCTCTCGCTCATAAAATGCACGCGAATCGTCCAGCTTCGCATCATACTCCTCCTCCAGATTCTCCTTTTCCTGCTTCAGCTCCTCTATAAGCTCCTCCAGCTCGATCAACTCCTCCTGATCCACGCACACCGAGGTGCTCTGGCTTTGCTGGTGGTTCTCCATGAGCTCCTGCAGCTCGTGATGGTGGATGGATTTGAGCTCATCCATCGCCCGCTGCTTCTCCTGCTCGATTCGGGCTTCCAGCTGGCTGAAGCAACGCAGCTTCTCCTCAAAGTCGCAGCGGAGCTCCTCGGCTTCACGCTGCATGGAGGTGACACGCTGTGAGTGCTGCTCCTCCGAGCTGAGCCGCATGTCATCCACACGACGCCGGTACAGCTCGAACTCAGCAAGCGCCTCATGTTTCAGCTGGTCGTGCAGCTCCAGGGATTCCTCCAGAGTGTGGAGCCGCCGCTTGAGCTCGGCTTCGGCACCCATCCTGCTCCGGTAATGCAGGATCTTCTCACGGGTCTCGCTCAAGACGTGCTCGAGCTCGTCTTCATGAGCATCTTTCAGGGAACGGATGGCCTCTTCGTGCTCATCGTTTTTGGTGTTGAGTGCATAAATGACCTGCGCAAGTTCAGCAAGAAAGAGAGACGGCTTTTTAATAGCAGTGGCTTTGACAGAGTTTTAGTTCAAGGAAAGGGGAAAAAAAAGACTGGAGAGAGGGATTGGCTGTTATAGCATAAGTGATAACAGAGACATTCTTATTTACCAAATTAAAATGAACTACAAATTGCTGTGGAATAAAACACTCTTGATTTATTGTTTACAATAAACAGTATTTATTAAAACTTTGCCCCTCCAACTCAGTTCCTAGCCTCATCCTGCTGCTTCAGGGTTTTCTTGCTGCGGTGAACAATGATTTGCCTTTTTTCATCTTTAATTCATCCCACGCTTCTTCTCATCCTGTCTAATTAGCATACTGTAAACTGTTTGACTCGTTATGCCTTTAGTGTTGCCAGCCTATGATTAACAAAACATTCGTTTCTAAAAAAAAAAATATAATAAAAAACAAAATAAATAAAAGCCTCTGGTGAATTCATAAGCTCATTATCAGTTTGGGATTTATGTAAAAGAAACAAGCGGTTGTAAATTACAGCATGCTGCAAGAGTATACAGATAGAATACAGGATTATGGTTCAGATAAACAGGATACTTAGATACACAAAAAGGCAACATGTTACAATGTAAAGCATGATGCAGTGCAATGCCCGCATGCATGACTGCATGCAAAGAAAAAAAAAATGCCACATGTTTAATTAAGTTGATTGCAGGAAGCTAATGATGAGGTCATGATGTGTGATGAGCAGTGTAACGCAGACCTTGGTGAGCTGGGCTATTTTCTTGCTCATCTTCAGGTGCAGGTCGTGCGTGTACCCCATGGTGAGACCTGACTCGTAAAACAGGTTGCATGATGTGGAGGACGGACTGAGTCCTGATGCACAGGCGGCAGGAGGAGCAGGGTTTCCCGGAGGAGGAGGAGGAGGAGCAGGAGGAGGATGCTGCTGCTGCTGCTGATGCTGCCGTCCTGCTCCCGTCGCCATCTTCACGTCCCCCTTCACAGCATTCTAGAAGATCCTCTGCGAATCATGATGCACCAGAGAGCTACATCGGGTCACACACACACACACACACACACACACACACACACACTCTCTCTCTCTCTCTGTCTTTCTCTCTCTCTAGTGCGCGCGAATTACGCCGCATCCAGATGTGTCCTGCGGTGCGGCACAATGCGTGAAGAGCGCAGATGATCACGAGCTCCTGCCCGCGCGACGCGCATCGCTTCTGACTACTCGACCTCACTCCCGCTTAGGGGGGGGAGGCATAACTCACGTGACCGCGCTGATTGATGATTCATGACGTCATACGGTTCCGAATACCGTTAAGCGCGTGATTTGGTCCATGCAGCATTTTCATTCAAAACATAAACACAAACAGATCAAAGCTGGGATTCTTTGTTCCAGATTCTTCATATAATTTGTTACTTTAATAAAAGATCAGATTGATAGTTGTAGCACCTTTTGCTTCTGAGCCTCTACCTCACTGCACCTCTGAGATTCTCAAACCATTTTTCTATTATTTGTCAATACTTTGGGAAAATATTATTATTATTATTATTATTATTATTACTATAATAATATTACTAAAATATATGTGAAGTATAAAAAAAGAAAGACCTGTAATTAAAAAAAGTTCCAGAAAAGAATATATAAATATTACAGATAAACACACAACAAAAAAGACATGCTAATCTGAGTAAAAATATTGGAAAAATTATGAGAATAAGGTAATCAAAAAGTTAAATAATGAGCAAAAAGTCTTAATACCAAAAAAAAGGATATCTTAATATTACTAAAATAAATGTGTAATTTTACAAAAAAAAAAAATAAAAATCATAATATTTTGAGAACAGTCTGTTACTTTGAAATACTAGTCTTGCACATTCTTTAAGTCCTTATGCTTATAATAATCTTGTGCTGATGTGCCAAAGTGTAAGTACCTTGCCCTCAGCTTGCTCATCAGGGACAATCTGAACATTTTGATTTATATTAATTTTATATTAATTTTCTCACACATTTCACACTCTTTTCCTGTATTTTCTTTTGATTCTGTAAAGCTGCTTTCAACAATGACCATTAAACATGCCATATAAATAGAACTGAATTCAATTGAATTAAGTAAAGGGTGAGTCAGAAATTATTCACACTGCGTAATTAGAAAATATTTTAATTAACTTTTAGAATAGACCAATACATTATGTTTCATTTTGGCCATCTGCCTTTTTGTCAACAAGCTGTCATATTTCCTCATTTAAAAATGTTTTAGGCTGAACTGCGAGCCACAGATGCACTGATGTCATCACTTCTTCATCAGAAGTGAATCTTCAGTCGTAGGGCTGCTTTTATCAGATCAAACCGGTAAGAGTCTGATGGAGTGAGATTAGGACTATAGGGAGGTTGTTTAACCTCTGTTTGTGTTTCGTTGGTTTTCTGTTTGCTGTCTGTCTTAATGTTGAGTTTAATAAGTAATATGTCTGTACCTATGTCCACTTTGTTTCACCCTCATTTTCCAAGTATGCAACAATGTAAGAATTTTGGATGTAGCCAATCTTTTATTTATTTATTTATAGATGCCAAGTCAGCATGAAAAAGGAGCATATAACTTTAGTTAGCAGCAACAGTTACATAGGTGTCCAGGGTACGGTGTCTCCCCAGAATGTTCACCAATAGAGCTGCAATCCAGCCAGATATTTACCAAGTCATGCTTCCTGCACAGCACATAGAGAAGGACAAACAAGCTGTGAATCAGTGGTTGCAGGAGCTGTAACACCAGGGATGCTGCTCACTGTCCAATGGGTCAAGCTCAAGCTAAGGCTTATTTATTCATTTATTTATTTTTAGAATCATGCCTTGTTATTCCAAAATGAAGCCCTGTGGTTCCAGTGTTACACCTTGCTGTTCTAGATTTAAGCCCTGTTGCCCCATCATTAAGGTCTGCTCTTCTAGATTTAAGCACTGCTCTTCTAGAGTTAAACAATGTTGCTCCAGAGTTTTACCCAATCCATCCTTTGGAATTTTGAATCTTCCTCTTCTCTATTTGTCTTCTGTCAGAGATTGCTTCACTGATGTATCAGCGAGTATTTCAGGCTTCCTCTTCTTGCGAAGCATGAATTACAGCATGAATTTCCTCAGCAGTAACCAGGTTGACTGCAGGATAATAAGCATCTCCAGGTGAGCTGGTGAAGAATGTGGCTGGAAAAACTCCATAAAATACAGTAGCACAATCCTTTTGTCTTTAGCATTTACCAATATTTGTGAATAGTGGTTATCTAGCAAAAGCAAAACCTTTTTTTCTAGGCTGCCCTTTTGGTAGGCTGTGTTTTGCACCCAGGTCTTGATTGACAGACTAGGGTTCTGCTTTATAAAGTATGTGAACAAGTCAGGCCATGCCATCTGCTGTTCATCCTAGTTATTCCTGCCAGTTGATCTGCAAATGTTTTGGCCTAAAGGAAAGTGAAATAGTAAATGTGAGTACATGCAGTCAAAATGTTTTCCCAATGCTGTGGCACCTACAGTACACTAGTATTTAATTCTACCCTGGTATCCTGGAGGAAGCTAACCCGTCATCTGCTCATATGCTGTGAAATTCTCCTGAGCCCTGGTCCCTCAGCTTCTGCAGTGATTTGTTCAGTGTTACATTGCAGATCCCATGGGTCTTTCCAGTGACTCGTCTATCTTTGTGACTTCAACTGATTTTTTTTTTTTAACATACGCACTCATACTGACGCTCTTCTTTTACCACTGCCTAGACATTCTGTAAAATTATTACAATCAAGACAATTTTCTTGGGGTTATGGAACAAGAAGGTTGTAAAACTTTTTAAATATTTGTTACAAGCTACTTGACCAAGGCCCTTAACCCTGTCTGCTCCAGGAGCACCGTATCATGGCTGACCCTGCGCCCTGCCCCAGCCTACTAACAAAGCTCATATTTGAAGAATCAAGCCCTCAACCCTGGAGGTGCAAGGCCACAGTGATAACTACTACATAATTTATTTGATAGTTTATAGTCTAAACATTGCATCATGAACTCCAGGATAAATTGCAGCCCCACAAAATTGCATCCTTGGACTCCATTTCCCAGCAGCCACCACCACTGCCTTTTGTTTCAATTCCCATTGTGCACACCTGCTTTCACTTGCACCTTGATTAGTTTTGTGATTTTAAGATAAATCTGTGATAGTGTGTCTCGTCTTTGTTTGTGTCTGTTAGTGTCTCGCACCTGCAACTTATAATTTGTCAAATATCACCTGCTGATACTGTTCTGACATTAACATTGTTGAACCAATATGGACTAACATGTGTAATCTCTCTTCAGTATAGGAAAACTTTCTGCATCCTTAACTAAAAACAACAACAACAACAACAACAACAACAGAAAGAACAGTTACCTAATGTTTAAAACATACCCCCAGCCTGAACACATTGTACCCTCAGAGTTCTGTTCTTGGCAGAAACGAGTGGAACCCAGTGTGATGATCTTCTCTTCTAACCTGTCCACTCCACCTCAAGGTATTGTACATGTGATTTGCTCAGCATGGTTGCAAAGAGTGGCTATTTGATTAAATGGGAATGTATTTTTTCTTGCACCATTTAGTGTAGATCCTAGGAGATTAGCAATTTCTCAAATACGCAGACCATGCCAAGATTAAAGCTGCTGAGATGATTTTTTTTGTTGTTGACATTCTGATGTTTGATGCAAAAGATCATATTTTTTTTGCTTGATATGTAAGTAAAATTAGATTTTTTATCCAGAAGCGATCGTCTTCAAGATTGCTAATTGTGACATTTTTATCTTCACGACAATAATAATAATGTTCTGACAATATGACCTTAATATTTTCTCATTCTTCTTCTTCTTAAAATTTTGCCCTATTCATGCATGTTCAAAACACTTTTATTTTTAATGGTGGTGAATGCCACCTACTGGTATCTTTTTTTTTTTTTTTCATATCAACCCATCAGTGTAGTCTCTTGCTCCAGCACTCAAAGCAGGACATGACCCATTTATTGTATGAGATCAGTGCCTCTTTACTGTAACTCTGTCCATGTTTTACTTGCTATACATTTAAAAATCTATCCTGTCCTGTAGTGCATTTTTTATTTATAT
>JAOVVA010000002.1:1573310-1583664 GCA_028565275.1 Leiocassis micropogon | reverse complement strand
CGAGATCCTGGAAGAACAGAACTGAAAGAAGACAGGGTTGTGAAGACCAGTTGGGACACTCGAGATCCTGGAAGAACAGAACTGAAAGAAGACAGGGTTGTGAAGACCAGTTGGGACACTCGAGATCCTGGAAGAACAGAACTGAAAGAAGACAGGGTTGTGAAGACCAGTTGGGACACGCGAGATCCTGGAAGAACAGAACTGAAAGAAGACAGGGTTGTGAAGACCAGTTGGGACACTCGAGATCCTGGAAGAACAGAACTGAAAGAAGACAGGGTTGTGAAGACCAATTTGCAGAACAGACCAAAACAGACAGATGAAAAAACATTTAGAAATTTTGAGATAAGATCTTTTAGCCAAGCACAGGAATCGGGAAATTGGGGATTCGGTCAACTTGTCGCAGAGGAAGAGTCAATTAAACCTCAATCAAAGGTTGAGGTTGTCATAATAAACTCAAACAACAGAACAGAAATAGAGCTGAAAAACAAGCAGGAGAGTCCAAGGCCCAGAGAATCTAGCATTCTAATGAATTCTGGATCTGGCTTCGAAGAAAAAATTCAATCTCCAGTACCAAAGAAAAGATCTGGTGACCACATCAGAGTCATGAATGTGAACAGCAAGCAAACAACTCCAACAAGAAAGGAAGAGTTAAGTGTAGATTTAGACATGAAAATAGATCCAGGTATTCTTGAAGATCTAAAACCAAGTCCAGTTAATAATGTGAACACACAGGTGTATTTTAATGTGGACCATAAGAGTTTAGATCCAGTACCGAAGAGAAAGGAAAGTGCAGTTCAGGAAATCATGGTTGATGACTTTAAACAAAGATCTCCAACAAGGACGGAGGAATTGAGTGTAGATTTAGATCAGAGAAGAAGTCCTGATATTTTTATAGGTCCAGTTAGTAATGTAAACCCAGGAATTAAATATGCCAGTTTGGACAAGAGTTTAGATCCAGTACAGAAAGGAAAGGAAAGAGCTGTTGAAGAAATCCTAGTCGCTGACTTTAAACAAGAATCTTCAACAAGGACAGAGGAATTAAGTGTTGATTTGGATGTAAAGAATAATTCGGATATCCTTGAAGCCCCAGGTTATAATGTAAACACAGAAAAATCTGTTAACTGGAAACAAAAGACTTTTGATCCGCCACGGAAGGGAAAGAAGGAAGTTGTTGAGGAAATTGTAGTCCAAGAAATTAAACAAAGATCTCCAAAAAGGCTGGAGGAGCGAAGTGTCGATATAAACGTGGAAGAAAATCCTGACATTGTTGAGGATTTAAAGACCAGACAAGTTCAAAAGGACGGCCGTAAATATGAGAGAGGCTTGACAGACACGAAAAGCGATGAGCTCCCGGATTCTGTTATGAAGAATCGAAAAAACGAAGCTGCTGGAGGAAAAAATGGCTTTGATGTGAAATTGAGGGAATCTGAAAGCACTAATCAAAAGGTGTCAAAGGAGATTGAGGCAATGGAAAAAGGAGGCAGAGGAGATGAAAATGGGATTTCTGAAAGCGATATTCTCGCCAGCGTGTACGCACGGGCCACTAGGCCCAAGCCAGGCGTGTCGAAATCGCCTTTCTCACAAGAACCAATGCAAAAGACTGTAGAAGTGATACCGGCTATAGTGATCGTACCTTCTGAATCCGAGGAGCCAAAAGAAACAGAGCGTAAGTGCATAGACGTGCATTATTTTAGAGGCAAATTCTCTCCTTTCTTTGAGTAGAACATTTCCCTCACTCTCCCCATACAAGAGTATGCGTTCTTTGTTTATACGCTGTATCTCAAATTTCTCACACAAGTTCTTTGGCATTAAATTACATTTTCTGACAACCCAGTAGAAGCCTCAGTCCTCCTGGCACTGACACGCCCTGTATTAACTTTTTAAATGAAGGACACAGAGACAATGAGATCATCTGTTTCACTTTCACAGCTGTGAAGAATGAGACACCTACCCCAGAAGCAGTTGTTGATGTTGAAAAAGCTGGCACGGATATCTGGGAGGTTTGTTTTATTTTACCCACTGTAACACCTGGTAACATGATAAGAAGGGAGGGAAATGCACTGTTTGTATAATGGAAGTAATAAAACACTTAGACTGCGGGATGCCATCACTACACCCAAGTGCTTCGTGTAACTAATTTGCATGCCTGAAATATTCGAACAGAAAGGAAACTAGAAGTTCATTCATATTACACGTTGTGATTTTTAAATCTCTGCCAATTGCAGTGATGATTCTAAACAAATCATACAAACGATCATTCACTTGTTCTTGACAACATTGCCGTAAAAAGAATCTCAGAAACATGCTTGGATGTGCATGTTCTTTTTCACATCCTGAAAAAAAACTATATACTGCATAAAATGCATTAAATAAACATTATAGACCTACATATTGGTAAACAATATACTTGAAATATTGGAGACTAGGGACTAGATTGTGCTGTTTGTGATAAGTTATGCTTAATTACTGTGTATAATAAGTGTTTTATGAAGAAAAATAAATGGAAACGCAATGTGTCTCCTATTATAGAAAACTTTTTTTTTTTTTTGTAAATGAAGTCAATAAAATTCACAGCTTTAACCAATTCCCTGGAAAAAAGCCTTGAAGAAAGAAAAATATACAGCTTTGCCACTTAATCTGACTTAAAAAAAAAATCCACTGATACTGGAGACTCCTTCCTTTAACCTTAAATAAATTTTAAAATCAAATCTTATTATACTTGCATTATTTGAAGCATCCACCATACACATCCCTGTGTGTAAGGGAACCACAATGCATTACAGCGAGTGCAATAAAAGGCCATAACCCTGTGATTTGAATCATGTCAGAGCTGCTGGTGTGGAAAATTAATCAACACCTTTAGATTAGAGAATTCCATAGGACTTGAATCTAATGGTGTTATTTGAAATGTTAATAATAGTTGAGAACATTAGGATGGAATAATCTATGAAAGCAGTATTGCACCAACAGATGGAGTCAAGAACTGTATACAGTATAAGAATGTCAGGTCTTAGGATTGTTACTTCATAGTACAATTTATTGAGTTTTGAAGCAAAGTGAGCTCGTATTCTGTGCCTAACATTATACATTTCTGTTCTGTACCTCTTCTGCAGGATGTGGCAGTGGACTCGGATGAGGACAGCAGTTCAGCGTCCAGCCACGACTCGGATTTGTCGGGGAAACGCAGCCAGGTTTCTGCCACTACACTTTCAGTCAAGGAGGTGAGCTGCATATATACAAGAGTTTAAATCCTGATTTAAAAAAAAAAAATTATTGTTGTGATTTAAATGCTTTATATTTACAATTTTTCTTTACATATGTCTGTTTTTGGTCTTTTTTTTATCTTTATTTTCCATTTATTTCTATTGTCAATCATTATCATATTTCTCTATGATCATATACACCGATCAGCCACAACACGAGCACCATCACCAAGTGAATTGAATAACATTATCAATTATTTACCACTAAACGGCTCGATTATGCCTGTGGGGACCAAAGCCCAGCCCGTCCAGCCCGATCCCACAGAAAATTCAGTGCACCACACTTGCTGTGTATGTGGCTTCCCAGGCAAAGAACCCAAGTCTATCGACCCGACCGTCAAACCCCCCAGATCCTGATCTGATCAAGCATCTGCGATATACAGGGCAAGTCTGATCCAAGGAGGCCTCACCCCACAACCCACAGCAGCCAAAGGATCCGCTGCTAACAATGTGGCGCCAGACATCACAGCACACCAGCAGGGGTCTTTGGGGCGTCCCCCAGTGAGCTGCCCAGGTGGCACAAAGGGAACATCATAATGTTTCGGGTTTTAATGTTATGGCTGATCGGTTTATATAAAGTGGTATAGATGATGAGTGCGTGAGTGGGTAAATACTCCTAAGTTAGGTTGCATTGGACCAGCTAGTGTGTATTGTTCTCATCCTAGCTAACATTTGAGAGGTATTAAGAAAGCCGTTTGTTAACCTAAGCTAATGGCGCTTGATAAAATATACTTTCGTGTACAATCAGTAACTGAAAACATTCTTACTTTTATGCTTTTAATAAATGTAACAGTTTCTCAAGTTCAAACGCAGTGGAAATTTTCAAGCTATACTTGAAGCCAGAGCATTTATTTAGCATTTTTTTTTATTTGAATTTAAGATTTTTAGTACTTTCACAATTTCTGGTTATTTATTTCCTGACTTTTAGTCGTTAAGTACATCTCATTTGTACAGTATTTATGATAGTAAATATTAAACAATTACATATAACTTAAGTAAGAATTATTACTTTCTGGTCATTAAGCACTTTTCAGAATACAGTTTTCTTTATGTGTAATAGTGAGTATTATAAGTTAAGCACATTGTTGTACTGGTTTTCTTAGCGCACGGCCAGTTTGCTGAGTGTGTACAGCGATGCCGGGGACTTTGGGAACGTGGCGGTGCAGGGATCGGTGGAGTTCGCTATAATGTACAGTCCTCTCGGAGAGCTCGTCATCATGGTGGAGCAGTGCCAGGACCTGGCCATCGCAAACACGCGCAAACAACGTACAGACCCGTGAGTCCATCAAATCCCCACTGATTAGCACTGAGGCTTTAGACAGAGTCAACAAATCTTTTATATACTGAAGTTGTTAATCAACTAATTCTCAACACCCTGACAGTTACTGTGAACATTTAGCGAGTGGAACGCCTATCATTTAATTTAATTTAATTTAATATGCAGAAATTACTGGGGTTGAGACTAATGCACGGTACACGTGACTGACCAAAATGTAACAGTCTAGTAGAGTAATAGCTTCCTGAACGATGATTACATTTAATGAACTACATCCAAACAATCTGTTGATTTTCTTAAGGTTTGTAAATATCTTTATTACAAACTTTATAGAATCTTTATTATATCTAATATATTGTGTTTGCTGGAATTTTAACCGTCAGATATGTAAAGACGTATCTGTACCCAGACAAGAGGAGCAAGAGGAAAACTTCCATCAAGAAACATACAGTGAATCCAGTCTTTGTGGAATCATTAAGAGTGCGTTATTTTATGCCGTTGTTTTTACTAGTTGTATCTCATTTTCCATTTTTATTTATCTGCTCGTGACTAGACATTGCTTTTCCAGCTTCTACTCCATTTCAATTCCATTTTATTACTTGTACATAGTGTATTTTTTTTTAAGTAAAGGTTTTCAATATTTGCTATTTATATTTGTATAATTCTGATTATTATTTCATATTCTTCATTCTTTATTTGAATTTTTTTAATTCTCAATTTGTCTTTATTTTATTATATTCTTATTTCATATTCTTCATTTGAATACTCTATTTTTCTTGTTTTTTTTATTTCAGTACATGGGCATTCGTGCAAGTTTTTCACTTCATTTCATACTGTGTATGACTGTGTGTTTGTTAAATAAAATGTAAATTTGAATTTATTTGTATTCTGTGCACAGTACAAAGTAAAACGTGAAGAACTGCATGGAAAAACTTTGAATTTATCTGTATGGCACAATGACTCCCGAGGCAGAAATGCCTTTTTGGGTCAGGTTGAGATTAATCTCAAGGACTGGGACTGGAAACATGAAGCAC
The DNA here is from genome assembly GCA_028565275.1 of Leiocassis micropogon. NCBI lineage: Eukaryota > Metazoa > Chordata > Actinopteri > Siluriformes > Bagridae > Leiocassis > Leiocassis micropogon. The sequence continues at coordinate 1,578,091 of JAOVVA010000002.1, read as the reverse complement.
TCACATGGTACAACCTCCAACCCAAGGTATAGAGACGTATCTTATATATCTTTTGCGTCTCATTTGGGTTTAGTGATTATTGTAGACACATTTCAAAATGTATTTAAAAGTTAGCCTAGTCCTCATTTTCAGAAAATGCCAAGATTGCACTGCTACTGTGTATTTTCTGCTTGACTATTAGTAACGTTCTCGCTCTCATTATAGACTGCAGATATTCTGGAATCACAGGAGTACCGTGGAGTTTTATTCGTCTCGCTGAAATACATGCCCGCAGAAGCCACAGGTATAAATTTGATAAATTTACATTATACATCAGCCTGTGATCGATTTATGATGCATTAAAAGTTCCTAAATTTGAAAAAAAAAAGAAACAAAATTGAATGTTATTTTACAATTAATTTCTATTAATGAGAAATTAAATGTATATGTAAGTATTAAGTAGATAATACATAAATTTCAATTTATATTCGCAAGATGTTCGAGTCAAACCGGGACTTGAAGTGATGAAATTCCTGCTGAATGAAGGCATAAAAGCGACTCTTAGCTGCAGTACAACATTTGAATGGTGGAAGCGTTTTAAGGTAGGCCGTATATCTGTGAATGACGATCCTGGCCGAGGTGTCTCGGAGCCCACTGCAGTCGTTCCAGTGAACATTCAGCGAGTGGAACGTCGGATAAATTTGAAAAGCGGATAAATTTCTACATATTTGGGCCATTAAAGGAGTTCCTGGGGGGCCAGTGTTTCAGACGTGATGCAAGCTCTGGTGTGATGCAAGAGGTGTTCTACCTTGAGCATTAGTGAAACGCAGGCATAAGTACATTAGTGTAGCAAGGGATTATACAGAGAAATAATAATAGTAGTGCTTCGCTTTGCAAGCACCACTAATTAAGTGAGTTTTTACTCTCTCTCGTTTTTCTGCTTTATTCTGCACAATCCCGCTTCGACTTAAACACCCTTCATACTTTTTTAATAAATCTCTTTGTATATAAATTGTACATAATTATTATACCATGCAACGGTGTGTGACTGCTGTTGGTTTTATTCCTTAATTTATTATTAGAATTTAATTTCTCACATAAGCCTCAAGTTTGTGATACAATATCTTGATCTGGTTTTTGTATCTCTGCCTGCCGTCTCTTTAGGTGGTTCTAGAGTCAGCCAGCCTACAGGAGAGATTCACATCTGGCTGCGTGAAGCAAAACATCTGCGCCGTCTAAAAGCTCAGGGAGTCGACTCCTTCGTAAAGTGGTGAGAGGAAAAAATATTTCCGTCTCCACTGAACGGTTGTGATTTGAGTTCGGTTTCAATGCATCATTTGTCACGCCAGTGACGAACAGAAACCAGACGAGGTGTTTGTTTAAAGGGCAAACGCAAACACTGACACTGGGCCATGGCTTCAAATCAGGCATGTTCACTCTGCTGGAAGCACAGTTGAAAGGAGTTTGAATGGAGTGGGTTGGTAGCTTGTTTGCACAGTGGTGTTTTAATCTAAAAGCTAGAGAGAGAAAAAAAAAAAAAGGATACAAGCTTCACTGTATGGCCGGTTGATCTAACACATTATCACAAGGTGGCTATGAAGTGGAGATGGGGAGGGTTGACACGTACTTCCTTAGAGATGTATGAAGCAAGTAATCTCTCCCTTTTAAATGTAGCTGCAACATCCTCAGAGGTAAGCGCTATCCACCCCCTTCTACATACATGAACCCACTAGATACCCCAAATGTTTCATCTCCTGTCCGAGTTCATCCTTCATCATTATAATCTCCAGATACAGTCGACTCAAAAATTTGTGAATTTTGGATGTGGTTAAAATATTCCTGTAAGTGCCTATTTTTTTTTAGTTTAAACCCTAAATATGCCCCCAAAACACTTTCAAACTTAGCTTAATACATTACCCTTAATCTTAAGTCTTAAAATAATGAAATGGTAAACCTGTATACTGTACTGTATTGTTGTCTCCCGCAGCGCTAGATTGTAAAATACAGATGTTACTATATGTTACTATATATACTGTAGTGTCCTTTGGTACTGTAGTACCAAGTCGAGTAAAGTAATAATTCGCCGCACCGTCGCGTTTTCATCTATGTGTTTTCTCAACAGTACTCACTCACTCACCTTCTATATCGCTTTATCCTGTATTCAGGGTCGCAGGGACCTGGAGCCTATATCCCAGGAGGCTTAGGGCACGAGGCGGGGTACACCCTGGACAGGGTGCCAATCCATCACAGGGCACACACACGTGTTCACATTCACACACTACGGGCAATTTGGGAACGCCAATTAGCATAACCTGCATATCTTTGGACTGTGGGAGGAAACCAGAGTACCCGGAGGAAACCCACCAAACACGGGGAGAACATGCAAACTCCATGCACACAGAGCCGGGAATCGAGCCTGGCCGGGAATCGAACCCGGACCCTGGAGGTGCAAGGCGACAGTGCTTAACCACTACACCACCGTGCCGCCTCTCAACAGTACTATAAAGTTTATATAGCATTATATATTTTATATGGAAAGTTGGCTGAATTTATGCTAATATTTATGTTACAAAATTAATAAACAATATTTTTCTTAATAGTTTAGCGTTAAAAACTTTGCATTTCAGGGCATTGATGTAAGCTATTTTAAAAACCCATATTTTTTAAACCACAACACAGTAGAAGCGCTTCCAAGGTTAAAGTTCAGAATGGTCAGCCATTTTAGCTAGCACCAGTTTAGCAAAGGTTTTCATCCATGTGCTAAAATTATTAATTTACTCAATAATTTTTTTTGTATAAATTTTAAAATGTCATTGGTGGTTACCGGTCAATAAGGGGCGCTGGGGCGCCGCCCCCTTAAAGTTAGGCAGAGAAGAACGCTACTTTAACATGTAATTATTTAACTTAATAATTATTAATTTTAATAATGAAATACAGTCAGTCACAATATTCCGCTGTATTTCTTAATATAATTTATTTACAATTTTACAAAAAATCTAAACTGTATTACGTTCGTGTTCGTGTACGCGGGCCGCTGGACAAACGAGTGTCTATGTACAGTAGGCACGTAAATTTTTGAAAAGCATGTGACTTGAAGCCGAGCTCTAATTGGATTTTTTCAAATCATCCTTGGTTGCAGCCCTGAACCCTCCCACTTTTGTTCTTAGCGAATCAATATTGTTTTTAAATATTTGGGCTCATATGATTGGACTATTCTCAACAAGTCTTTTTAACGGTCAGCAGATTGTTAGTTAATGTATTGAATAGTGATTGATGTGGAAGCCAGCTAAATATGAGAGGAAATTCTGTAATTTCTTTGCTAAAATCAGACAAAGAAAAAAAAAGTTTAAAAAGTTTGTACCAGATCGACCTGATCTTCTAATAACGCATCAGTCAGGTGATCGCGGCCGAGCTTGCACTCGGTGCTTTCCCAGCACTTCTTATGGCTATTTACAGGCGATTATTAAAATTTTTATTTTGTTTGTCCCCCACACCCCCCCAAAAAAAAACCTTAGTTCAAAATTTTAGTGAAGCAAGATTAGTCACTTCCATGTTGTGTAAACTTTAGAAATAACTTCTTTGGCACTCTCATTATATGCATAACGAAAAAAAGAAAATCTGCAGAAATACTAAGTTTTGGCCGCATATAATTACATTGGCAGGTGAGATCTGGAGTGAAAATAAATGATAAATCGGATGATAAAATTTGCTCATCTGCTTTATTTAGCTACATGCTACCAGACACGAGTAAAAAGAGTCGCCAGAAGACTCGCGTGGTGAAGAAGACGCAGGACCCTGTGTATAACCACACCATGGTGTATGACGGGTTCAGAGTGGGAGAGTTGTGTGAGGCCTGCTGTGAACTCACCGTGTGGGACAACCACAAACTCTCCAATCAGTTCCTCGGGGGAGTGCGTCTCAGCCTCGGCACAGGTTTACACCCTTTAATTTGTTTCCTTCATGCTGTATTATTGATTATAAAACAGCACTCTGGATTCTCAAATCTGATTATATACATACTGTCTCAACAATGAGAGGAAAAAAAACTAATCTGGTCAGAGAATGTCAGTTTTATATTTATGATGTGACCGTTAACATGAACCAACCTGTTTCACAGACATGAATGGATAAAAAGTACAAACTGGTCTTCAATGAAGTGCAAATTCTAAATGTCATTTAATGGGATTTAATGGGAGGAATGCACCTTGTATTATTAACTATTGTAGAACAATCTAATGGCATTACTAATGACAATATGTTATTTTTCAAAGACTAAGGGGTGTTCGAGTCAAACCAGGACTTGTGAACAAATTTATGGTGAATGAAGGCGTAAAAGCGATCGATGCTTACAGAAGAGGTGATGAGACTCTTAATGGTGCAAACATTTTAAAGAAGACTGACCCTCCGTGAATGACGTTCATGGTCCCAGATGGCTGCAGTCGTTCCTGTGAATATGCAGCGAGTGAAACGCCTGATCCTTGAAAGATGGCAGATAACTTGTGTGTGTGGGAACTGTACCCACAAAAGGAACTCGGATGGGAGTTATTGCCACGTCCCCCCGTACAGTTCTGAGCTCACTTCAAGCCATTTCCACGTGTTTGGGCCATTTAAAGAAGTTCCTGGGAGGCCAGAGTTTTAGACCTGAAGCAGGAAGTCCAATTCACTGGGATAAGAGCATTAGTGTAGCAGGGGATTATATAGAGAAATAAAGGGAATTTTTAACTCTCATAACCAGTGTTGGGGGACGTTACTTTTTAAAGTAACTAATTACATTACAAAATTACTGTCATTAAAAAGTAATC
>JAOVVA010000002.1:1561296-1572284 GCA_028565275.1 Leiocassis micropogon | reverse complement strand
AATTAATTTTTATAATTTTTAAAAATTTAATAAATTAATAAAAAAAAAAAATTAAATTTTTTTTTTGTTTAAATTATGGTTCTCTTATTTCCATAGTTTTATTTATTTATTTTTTTCAAATTACATTTTTTACAAATCTTTTAATCTTGTTTATATTTTCATTTTGTTGTATGTATATATATATAAAATTATTTTTTTATTACTTTTTTCTCTCTCCCTTTCCTTCATGATCCCTTTCTTAAAATATATATTTTTCTTGATCTGCTTTTTTTCCTTTTTATATTTATTTGCTGTATTTTGACCTTTTATATTAATTTTTGTCATGTTTTATATATAAGTTTTTTTAAATATAATTTTCCTTCCTTGTTTTTTTTCCCCTCCTCCTCTCCTGTTTTTTTTGTTGTCTTCTCTTAATCCTCCAGATGGTGCTCCACTCTCAGACTTTTGTCAAAAAAAAAAAAAAAAAAAACTCTGAACACACATACAACTTACCCATTTGGTTTAAGGAGCTGGAGTGTGCGTGTGTGCGCGCGTGTGTTCGTATGTGTGTGTCAGATGACCACAAACTTTTTCCATTGCGCCTCAAATCTTCCGAATGGATGGAAAGTGCCACATTTAGGCCTGCAGTCCATCAAAACCCTTCTTCTAACACACTTTCCTTCACGTTCATCCAGTGGACTCTGTTTTTATCATGATTTGAAGACTTTTTTTTTTTTTCCTTTTCCCAGACGCAGAAACAAAGCTCAGGTAAGACTCTAAACCTTTAAAAAGGCAAAGCTTTTTCCTTAAACCCTGATGAGTGCAGGACGCTGCTGTGTTTTAAAAAGAATGCGGTGAGGTTTAGTTAAGGCTGAAACCGGCTACTCGACTCTACTGGAATAAAGGAACTTTGAATGACTTGCTACATTTTTTTTGGTTATAAATAGTAGGCTCAATGTCCTATTGTTTTTAAAAGAACTTTATGATTTAACAGGATAAAGAGGAAGAAAGGAAACTCTAACTCTATAAGAAACAGTTAGAACTGACAATTTGATGAAGTGGTCCTGATTTGGACGCGAGACTCGCACCCTTGTTTAAATCATGGGTGACTGGAGCACCTTGGCAAAGCTGCTTGATAAGGTGCAGGTGTACTCGACAGCCGGAGGTAAGCTGTGGCTCTCCGTCCTCTTCATCTTCCGTATCCTGGTGTTGGGAACGGCCGTGGAGTCTGCGTGGGGCGACGAGCAGTCGGCGTTCGAGTGCAACACTCAGCAGCCGGGCTGTGAAAACGTCTGCTACGACAAATCCTTCCCCATCTCGCACGTGCGCTTCTGGGTTCTGCAGATCATCTTCGTCTCGGTGCCGACGCTCCTCTACCTGGGCCATGTGCTCTTCCTCATGCACAAGGATGAGAAGCTGAAGAAGAAGGAGGAGAGGCTGCGGAAAGCCGAGAGGGAAGGGAGCAACGTCCACGCTCGGCTCCACAAGATCCTGGCCAAGAAGTTCAAGTACGGTTTGGAGGAACCTGGAAAGATTAAAATGAGAGGAGCCTTGTTTTATACCTACATCATAAGCGTGGTGTTGAAATCTGTCTTCGAGGTGGCGTTCCTGCTCATACAGTGGTACCTTTACGGCTTCCATTTATCAGCCGTATACACGTGCGAGAGGTTCCCTTGCCCGCATAAAGTGGATTGCTTCCTGTCTCGTCCGACGGAGAAAACCGTGTTCATCATGTTCATGCTGGTGGTGTCGTTAATCTCGCTTTGTCTTAACGTCTTCGAGTTTTTCTATGCCATCTTCAAGAGGATGAAGGATCATTTCAAAGAGGCTGAGAAGCTGCTGGTCATGGAGAGCACGATCAGACCATGTCCTCGAGAAGACATGTCCAGCTACGGGTACCACTGCTCGGCTCCCGAGTCTAATCTAGGCTACAACTTGGACGCGGCTGATAAATCCAACTCCTCGGATAATTTTGACAAACAAGCCAATGAGCAGAACTGGACTAACTACAGCACGGAGCAAAATCAGCTCGGCCAGCGAGATTATTGCCCGTCTCAGACGTTTGTGTATCCACAGAAAATGCCTTTAGGTAAAGACCTCATGCTTCTTAAGCAGCTCGATCCTCGTCCCCAGAGTCGCTCCAGCAGTCGTGCCCGGCCTGATGACCTGGACATCTAGGAGTTTAGACTTTTAATCTATGAATATTCAAATATGCTAAATGTTCTTTTTTGAGATGTGTTTTAAATACTGTGAGCTACTCAGTCTTCAGTCTGACTTCAATGCTTTAACAGGATGTTGAGCTCTGAACTTTATAAAGTAAAAAAAAAAGAAAAAAAGAAATTCATTTGGGCACTTCTGTTCAAACGTACTGTATTGTTTTGTTGTTTTTTCCATTGTTGGCAAAGTACTATAGCTTTGACTTCCATCATGTCTACAAAACGTGTATTATTAGTCTTGTTCTTTGATTGTTTTGTACACCTATTCCATTTCCTTCAAGCTATGAGCAACATATAGTATAATCCTAGATTTTCTTTAAAAAAAAAAAAGTACTGTATTAAACCAAACCAAAGGCTTTTTTAATCCATATAAGAATATTTCTTAGCCAAACTCATAATATGGAAGTCTTTTTTTTTTTTTTTTTTTTGCACTTTCTTTTTTGTGGAACTGAGCACAACAGCACCACCTATGGCCAAGAGCAGTATACACAGGATGGTAAAAAGCAGTAAGAGGTGAGGCTAGGGCTGATTTCTTTCTAGCCCAGACTATATCTTTTCATTTAATTTCTCTAGTGATTGAGAAGGTTTGTATGAAATACCGGTCAGCATTATGAGTGGTGCAATTGAGGCTTTTTTTTTTTGTCCAAAAGTGTAGTTTTCTCTGGGTACTGATTTTTTTAACTGTGTTTATAAGGACGCAAGTGTCGCATGACACATAAGTGTCGAGAAACTTAAAACATCTCTGTAATAATTAATCCAGCTTCTGAGCTGCCATTAAGTAGGTGTGTGTGTGTGTGTGTGTGTGTGTGTGTAATAGTAATATTTTTCCAACATGATTATCATCATCTTGTCGATGAAATCTTGTGTTGATATCCGTTACTCCACTCTTATAGTTTCACTATGAAATTCTATATAGACACCAGACTTCACTGTATATCTGTAATCAACTCTTATATTGTAGTTCTTTAAATGTCTGCAGTGTGCTCTGCAAGGTTACATGATAATAATGATGCACTTAAGTACGTCTATGCAACTTCAACTGTCAAACCTACAGTCCTGTACGAAACTCCACCCCTCTTTTCTTCATATTGAAGTAGATGAAAGAACCAGGAACATTAGTTTTACTGTAACGGGCTGCAAAGTCCCAATGATGCAATTTAAAAATTGCTTGTTTGTTCCAACCTCAGCAGCGACCTCATTTCCCCTCTCTTCTGTTCCAACCACTCAGCATTCAGTGTCAGCGGTATAACTAATCACCAGCCTGATCATCAATGGTCAATCTTAACGCTTGAATGATTCATAGGTCACTGTATGGCTTAACAAACAAACAAAACTTTTTTCTCAGGTGCAGCGACTGGACTGAAATTGATAGACATAAACTTTCCAAAAAAGGAAATGGGAAGCCTGGAGAACTAGTCCTCAACACCACATAAAAAAAATGCAAGAAAGTTTGGCTCTTCAGGAGGGAAATATGAAGAAATGGGGGGGGGGGGGTGTCGAGATATTTGCAGAGAACTGTATAACACTGGAAGGTTGCCCAAGTTTGTGTTTCTTTTACGCAGGAGCTTTCACATGTTTGTAAAATGCTTTCCTGTGCCATACATGGATCTTTTATTAAAAGTTAGCGAGTGATGTTTTCACATTTATATTTGATATTTCTTTGTGAACACCTTACACTGAGGTTCATAGATCTGTTCATGGATATTATTGCATGCATACTTCAGCAACAGTAACACTTTGTGCTTAATTACTTGCACATAAAACTAAAGGGTCAAATATTTCACACACATGTAATCATGGTAAACGCAGTAAAATCAAACCTGAGGTTAAAAAGAGTACAATTTAATATTTACATCTAAAAACCAGAGCTTGGTCGTAAACATTCAGTAACATACAGTATAATTATTTGTAGCTAATTTACTTGGTGTATTTAAGGTTAATTAACATTGTAATTAATGTAATATACATGATCACGTTTGTTTTAGCACTGCTTATCATTTATTTATGCATTTATTACAGTTTAACATTTGGCAAGGTTACAAAATGGGGTGCGTAATGTGGTCCAGTTGGACCTTAATGTAAAGTTTCTAGGCTTTATACATGTATGAGCAACAATTGTTGTTGGTCTTTTGGCTGCTCCCAGTAGCAAGGGGTCGCCACAGCAGACCATCCAGTGGTTTTACTCAGGATGGCACAGGTTTTTCGCCCGGTGCCCTTCCTGATGCAACCGTCTCATTTCATCCGGGCTTGGGACCGGCACTGCATCCAGTGACTGGGGTTTGGGCACTGGTTGGGAATCGAACCCAGGGCTTCCGCATGGCAGGCAAAAGACTTACCACTGAGCCACCAGTGCTCCTATGTATGAGCAATAATTATTAATGTTAATTTCTGCCCAAGTATTTAATTTTTTTTTTAGTAAACATCAATATTACACAAAAATATAGTAATAAAAAAAATACTGTTTTAACTATTACAGTAAATCACTACAAGGTCCTGTATTCTCTATTAAATTAGAAATACTCAATTCACACTATGCACTAAATTATGAAACGTGATGAAGGTTTAATAAGGCCAATTAATTAGTTTAAGTAATATAGCGCAATTTCAACAAATTATGGAGTATTTGTTTTATCCGAAGTTCCATTCATTTATTTTAAGAAACATGTTCACTTTGTGTTTCAGATATTTTTATGTGTTCTCTGAAGTTATTGTTATTGTTTATTTACTACAATGTAAATGTAATGTTTACAATAAATAAGAAGTATGGAAGTGAAATAAAAATGGTTAAATGGTTTAATACAGTATACTTTCAATAAATTGAAATTTTTATATAAGCTCTAAGTTTCCCAGAAGTAAGTTTAAATATTAGTGAATAGCTCACAGTCACTGTGTTTATCAGTTTGCTAACAAAGACACTGTAATGTATTAAGAAAAAATCATTCTAAATCTTTCCTAAGGTACAAGAAACTACTAAAATGCTAAAGTAAGATATTCAAAACGGCTTTATTCCAGCATTTCAATCTAGTTTATAAAAATCATATGTGCCACAGTATGTGCAATTTTTTTTTTGTATATATATATATATATATATATATATATATATATATATAAACCATGCAAATATTGTAAATACATGTGTACAATTTAAACCTTATGCTGTCTAAAGTCTGAAATTTACTTTATTCAACCATTACACACAAAGCAGCTTTCATTATAGCTGTAAGGTTCTTTTTTATTTTAAATGTTTTTCCGCTGAGGGAAGGTGGCCAGATTTTCCTCCTCGAAGCCAATGAATAAAAATGTCCACCCAACTGCTTTTGCTGCAGTTCAGAGCCAGTGGCATGTAACGTGAGTATCATAAGACTGTTTTGGCGGTTCGGTAATGTCTCTTGTCTAGTGTGAACATTTTTTAAATGACAAAAGAATCTCTTTTAAATCTGAACTGAAAATGAAATGGAAAGGTCACAAAGTTTGGCAGATACTCAGAGTTTCCTATTAGGCTGTGCAGCTAAATGGAAACATGTGTGAACAAAGCTCTGTCAGCCACATGGGGCTTGTTCCATTGGGGGAAAAAATAGGCATTTAAACTACATGTTTAAAAAAAGTTCCAGTGAAGTCTCAGTCAACGAAGTGCATCGCCAATTCAAAAGTTATCTAAGAACAAAACACTTAGCTAGGACTAGGACTAGCATGCATTATACATCAAATTGTGTAGTATTTGGGTTGTCGGGTATATCAGATTTAATGAAAGTTATCATTACTAACGTACATTTTACCACTACCAGAATATGGGAATGACAGCACAAAAATGTAGAACCTTTAAAAATTAGCACATTATTATTATTATTATTATTATTATTATTATTATTATTATTATTTTCATAGAAACACAGAAAAACTACCAGAAAAACATGTGATCATTATTTCTTTGCCTATGTGACCCATTTTTAAATATAGCGCTCAGTCGTGACAAAAATTATGTCACTCTGTACTGCACAATCCTGAGCCCTGTATACATGTTTATTAACGTGCTCTGGGTTTTAAGAGCTACAGTATGCCTGTGTACATACAGGAAAAATGTTAGGAAAAATGTCCTGAATAAGTTTGTGCCCGCTAAGCTTGTACCAGTCAGTGCTTAAAGGATTAAAGCGAATAAACAGCCTACCACTGTTTTATATGCATAACAAGTACTGTTTAAACGTTTGAGGTGTGCAGCTGCAGAAACATAATCAACAAGACGATATTGTGATTAAGCGGAATTATTATCCTGAAATGTTTTAAATATTACAGGAACTTGAAAACAATTACATGTTATCTTGTTAAACAGTGCCATGTCTTATACCTTTCCTCTGTTTATACTGTAGTTATCTTTAATGTTGTTTAACATCTATGAAAATGTGGTTCTTTTTTTAGCATTTCGATTTAAGCACTTTTAAACAGTCCATTGCCTAAAACAACAAAGCCCCATCTCTTGAACACTTTCCCATTAAATAAAAACTTTCATAAAGGTTATAGCTTTTAACGGTACATTGTTGTTATAGAAATTTTAAGAAATGCATAATGATATACAGTAAGCTTCTAATTACCATGTATCTAAGTTAATCAGGTTTGAGAAATCAGCAGTGCTGTATAAATACACTGAAACCTTCTTTTAGTAAGACTTTTTGGGAAAGGCAGTCTCGCCTGACCGAAGTATAATCATTTCCTTTTGGCTTTCTTAATGATGCTTTTTATTAAACAAAGTTTGTGGGACATTTGCTCTTTTTAATCTTCTGCGTGACTTTAGTGGTGTTTGGTTGAATTTAGAGAAGAAATCTGATCTGCGCTAGAACTGGCTAGAGGGGGAAAAAACAAACATAAAAAAATTCTTAGGAAAGATTTGTGTTTTGATGGAATGCTGGACTTGGATTCCGAGTTCAGAGCGATTCCTTCGGTTTCCTTCTCTCCCTTTTTTTATGAATGCAACATTGAATGAATCAGAGCTCAAACGAGATTTGTGCAGATAGCCCAAATTGATTTCTTTAAAAATCCACCCTGAAGTCTTTCATTTTATTCTCGATTTCAACCACAGAATCAATCACATTTAACTTCAATCACTAGCAACCGTAATTCTAAGCTTTCTAATCTCTTACAGCCATGAAGAAATCTTCAAACTCATCGAAAACACAGTATACATTCACTTATTTACTAGGAATTTGGATCGATGTAGCTAACTAAAACCTGCACACACATATTTAAGAGATGAATGGTGTGAAGTAAGTGTGTATTTGGAGAACTGGGACTAGTGAAACGTTGTGTAATGTTCAATGACACTCTAAAGACAGAAATGATGGCATTAGCTGCATTAGCTTGGTAGCCAGACAACATGTAATTAACCGATCTACTACATTCTTTTTTCAAGGAAAAAAAAAAACATTTCAAACAATAAAACTTTACCAAACTGCTCTTTAAACGTTTGAGCAAGGACTCTGGGATTTATAAAAGCTGAACTTGGGGCTTTTTAGAACAATTAGTGGTGGCTGGTATAAATGGTCTAGCATGGGTAAGCCAGATGAGACAAGATGACAAAACATCTGCTAAATGCTTTTTACAACCTGGGTGGCAGGATGGAGAAGACTCCTAATGCATGCCTTCCTTGAATCATGGGTCCAGTGGAGACATGTTAGAGGCTTTGCCAACATGGTGCAGAATGGGGTGTAATCAACACTGAATAAGAAGCTGGGAGCCTACGTTAATCCAGTAGAAGGACCCCAGTGGTGAGGTGTGGGAAAACATCGGGAGGTTGAACGGAAGTTTTAAAGTTGCAATCTTTACCAATTGCAGGGATGGGATGGCATGCAGGTGTTGTAAAATAGACTTTTATGCACAGGAATTTTTGTGGCTATATCTCCTCTGGAGATTGCTGGAGGTGTTGGAAACAGCATACAGTATGCCATTACTATGGTTTCCAGGTACTTGCCTTTCTCTTGACGTTCTAGCTAGTACACAATTCAGTATATGAGGGCAAACCTTCCAGAAGTGAGTAGCTGCAGTCCAATCTTGAGTTGATAAAGCCTGAAGGAGCCCCAGAGAGGTACAGAAGGTGGGCAGGTGTGATGATAGTTGGTTGTCTGGCACTACCCCAAGATTGCCTGTAGTGACAGATGCAGTTGGTGTGATCTGAGAGCTGTTCAAGGGGATTACAACATCTTGACCAGTTGTAAGGAAATTGAGAGTGTACAGCAACTCAGTGGTGCTAAAAGTTTGTTTTAGCTGAGATGGCAGCTGAGACTGCCAGACATGTAGATGTGACAGAAGAAATAAGATGATGAGATATGGATATGGATATGGATAAGATATAAAATCACTGACAGAGCAGGTACAGACTTGTACAGTAGAGAGTCTGGAGGTAGAGCGGATGTAGATCTCCTCTGTACCACCTGATGTTGAAAATCCTCAAGGCAAGAAACAACCACCCCAATGTCTTGCCACTAATTCCAAGACTCCTAAGGATAAACATGAGATTCTTCTACTTCTTCTTTTTTCTGTGGATTAATGACAATTTGGCTGATCTAGCAAAATAAGGCTTCTCAGTAACAGCAGGAAGGGCAGTTTCTGTGAACCGTGCTAGACTGGAGTATCCAGTGTGGTCTACTTCAAGATGGGACTATGTCTTGTTGTCTTGATGATAGTCAGTACATGACCAGATGTTCTGGAGTTGATGCGATTCTAGTGTCTGTTGGGGCCTGGGGCCCCAGGCTGTTGCCCGTCTTACCTGTAGACAAGCAGCACTCCTGCCTCTTATGATGGACTGAAAGTTTAGGAGGTCTTGCCAAATGGCCTGGACCATTATAGGTGGGATGAAGTCCAGCGTGCAGGTAGAAGGATTGCTGGACAAGAGAATCTACAGGATTTGTTTTGCAGAAAGAGATTAAATGTATTAAGAATGGCTAGAGGGGTTGTGTAGTGTAGGAAATGTTGGCAGATTTTGTTAATCTACAACAAAGGTAACAAAATCTAACAAAAAGGTAACAAAATCATCAGGGAGGCGGGTGAAAGAGGATGGCAAGGGTTAAGAAGGGAAGAAAAAAGCGTTATGGATCAGATGCAGATGTTTCCAGCGAGCACATCGGAGGAGACATAAAAGAGGGGTATACGAAGAGATCAGCATCAAGTTTTGATTTCCTTCACTTTCTCTCAGCTGCATTTCATTCTCTCTGATTGCTGCTCAAGACACGCAGAAAGGGTTACAGCTGTGCTGTTTACCATGTATGGTGTCCAGGAGAACCACGGCACGAACCCAGAAAGACATTAGAGGCTTGAAACATTTACAACTAATTAGAAATCATGAACGCATGCCACCTCCTTGCCTCTACACGTGTATAATAGTTTCATTGTCGAGCAAGTGATTGATATTAAATTTCCGTTCTCCCACAACGATCACGGATGAGAGCAGGGTTAATGGTTTAAAGTGAAAGTCAGAAAATCTTTGCTTTTGTTATCCTTTTTAGCTGCGTAAGCAGAGATTGGACGGTCACAAAAAGCAGGATTATTTTAATAGAAACCTCATTTCCAAACTGTAACATTGCTGTTTAATCGTAGCCAGTCTCCTTGTCTTTTTCTTTTTGGCAGCGTGTAAATCACAGCCAGCCGGACATACCATTCTGACTAGAAGCCTAATTGGAAACAGCACGGTCTGCTCCTGCGTGAGCATGCTTACATTGAGCAGCGAACAAGCGCTTAAATAAGGAGGGTTGGACTGCATGTCATACATGGCTAAATGGCCCATATGTAATGATGGTTACATTAATGACCACATTGATGTGTCTATAAATAACTGCTGAGTAGTTTGGCTGCTGTATGACTTCTTATATGGAAGGAAAATAAACATCGATTGGCCAAAATGTCGTGTCATTCTAACACTTTAAATACTCGCAGCTTGTGTTGTAACCTTTCCTCCAGTCTTTCTGTCAACACTGACAAAAACACACTCTGCAGCCTTGCGGCTTTTTGGTTCTGAGGTTCAGCTTGGGACAACTCATACCGGCGTTTAGTTCAAGTCACATGACTCGGTTGAAAGCATGGAAGACATACGTCAGTGATGTGGATTATAGGGTGGGTAAAGTGAACTTGGTCTTATCCCTGACTTTTAATAGTTCTGACTTTTAGAGGGTGCAAGAGTATTTTTTTTCTTACTCATACAAATAACCTGGACAATATATAAAACATGATGAGAAATATGGGGCAGGATAATATGGTTAATGTGTTGGACTACTGGTCGGATGGTCTAAAATCCCAGTATCACCAAGTTGCCATTGTTGCGCCCCTGAGCAAGGCTCTTTCAACTGCTTAGATGTGTAACGATATTCTATAAAAATGCGAGTTGCTATAATGGTGTCTGCCAAATGCCATAAATGCAAATTATTGCTTAAGCTGTAGCTTCATTACAAATAGTTTATGTGGCTGAGAAGCAGCTTGATACCTTTAGTACATTGCTTCTAAAAAAAAAAAAAACTAAAGACACTAAACATGATTAAATGAGAATAAACAATAGTAGCACATTTCTAAAATGAAATGTGAAGTTGGACATGAAATTAGACATGTTCCTGGACATGTAAGTACACAATCCGTATGCATGTAATGAACTGTATATGAAATAAACACTTAGTGGAAAAAGGTAATGCTAGCTATACAATGGGGCAAAAAAGTATTTAGTCAGCCACCAATTGTGCAAAGGCTCCCACTTAAAAAGATGAGAGAGGCCTGTAATTTTCATCATACTGTAGGTATACCTCAACTATGAGAGACAAAATA
>JAOVVA010000002.1:1550907-1561196 GCA_028565275.1 Leiocassis micropogon | reverse complement strand
ATGAAAATTACAGGCCTCTCTCACCTTTTTAAGTGGGAGAACTTGCACAATTGGTGGCTGACTAAATACTTTTTTGCCCCACTGTATGTACAGTATGTAATGCAGGTAAACATCTAATCTGATGTACATAACACCAGTACTGACAGTGAGGTAAAAAGGTAACTCATTACTCAGACTTTAAAAACAGCACAGAAAAGTAAAAAAAAAAAAAAACGTTACCATGAAACCAGCATGGGTGGAATTTCACATGTATATAATTATAGCTTAGCTTTTACTGTAAGTAGCTGAATGGCCTTGTGAGGGGAAACCACAGATTAAACTAAAATGTTGATGCAAAAAAAAAAAAAAAAGAGTGGTTGTACTTCACTCACTCAACCACTAGAGCTGGAGTCTTGATTCAATTTGATTAATGTAGTTTTAATGAAAATGTTGAGTTTTTCATAAGGCATTTTTCAGCCTGAAGGCAGATGTTCATATTGCCCATAGTGTGTAAATGGGTGTGTGAGTGTGTGTGTGTGTGCCCTGTAATGGATTGGCACCCTGTCCAGAGTGTACCCTGCCTCGTGCCCTAAGCCTCCTGGGATAGGCTCCAGGTCCCCGCAACCCTGAATACAGGATAAAGCGGGATGGAAGATGAGTGAGGGATCGAATGTTTTCACTGGATTGATTATTGTGAAATAAAAAAAAAAGTTTCCTAGTTCACAGCGAGATTTATAATTTACTTGTCTTATCTTCAGGTATACTGTATTCTGTCATCTTATTACAATTAATGAGAAAGAGAGGAGATAGAAAATTTTATGTTTTGCCAAGTACTTCTTTCATTGTCAGACAAATACACTCCTTGTTCGGTAATCGGAGAGTGAATCACAAATGGGAAATGGAAAAAATAGATCGGATCGGAAGTTTTGACTTGAAACGACTCCAGCGTGTTAAAATTCACTTATACCACTTCAGCGCTGTTATTTCAGCCAAAGTAAAAATATGAACTAATCCCAGTAAAAATATTCACTTTATCTTTTCTAATTAATATCTATTGGTGCAGGTGTTTGTTTACATTGAGACAGCAGCGCATTAGGAGATTATTTTAAAGTAGATCATTAAATCTGACACATAACTGTTCATAACCGCTTTTACTCAACATTTTGATTTCACTGATGGTCATATGATCCTTTGGGTGCAGTCGGGCTTGTTTCTCCAGCACACTCCATGGATGCGTGTTTGGATTGAGATCTGGGGAATGTGAAGGCCGGATCAATTACCTGCTGAGCCCCATAAGCGGCGGGCTGTGGTACACAGAGTGTTCTAGTACCTTTCTGTCATAGACAGCATTTACGTATTTTCAGCAGTTTGTGCTACCGTAGCTTTTCTGTAGTATCAGGCTGGCCTTTGGTTCCTAAGCATATATACAGTATATATATGACCCTAATGAGAGGTGCTCATAATCTGGTGTATAACTGATACTCAGTGTTATTTCTCTTGGCTGTGGTGTTAATGTTATGGCTGACTGTGAGAAGGGAGGAATTAAACACTCCAGCTGTGTGCTGCTACAGAAAAAAACTAAGTGGCGTGATGCCTTAATATGTAGAAGAAGTTGATTTATTTTTGTCTGTACAAACACATCCTGAAGTGTTTTATTCCATTTATGACCCAAGAATTTGGTTTATTTCTTTCTGGCCAACTTTGGGAAGCCGGAATGATTCCAAACTGGAGAAAAGAATCAAATATCCGACGCCAAACACGTCTACATTTACGTAAATTGCACACAGTATATATTTTAATAAATCTTTCTTTTCATATAGGAAATGCCAGATTAAATTAAATAGACAGGATTTAATGGACCTTACATTTAAAAATGTCATCCAAAATATAAGCTATGGGGTCTAATATAAATATTACAGATCAGTGAAAGAGTGAGGGAAATTACAGAGAGAGTTGGATGATGAGGGGGACAGAGAGATGATGCACAGATATGTACAGTAAGGGAAAAAAGAGAGAGAGAGAGAGAGAGAGAGAGAGAAGTAATGAGTGATGACACTTTAAATGAACATTAAGCAGAGTTCAGTGTCGAACCCTGGGTCACGCTCGACTTGTCATATCTGAATTCCTTACCTTTTCCCCTCTGTTTTTCTCCATCAAATTAGTGTCCGCATGTTTGTGTAGTGCTGTGTGAGTGTGTTTTATCCTCAGTTACACAATGACTCAGGGTTCAATGAGGTTCATCCTCATTAGTTTATCTTACAGCATGTTCCACACCGAATTCCACACCATATATGAGGGGGAAAAAAAACTCAATCAAAGAGTCAGATTTTATTATTTGAGCATCCATCCATCCATCTCATGTTTTCCCAATTCCTGCAATGACCAAACTCAGGGTGTCCTGAATAATCTTTCTGAGGTAAGCCTGACATCTAGTGGATTTATGGGTTATGTACAGTTGACCATATATCATGGACGAAAAATGGAAAACAGGCTATAATAATAGTAATAATAATAATAATTATTATTATTATACAGGATCTTCTTGATGTGTGTAGATATCCTGTACAGTAAAGAAACATATAACTATTTTTCCACCCAGAAACCAAGTGGAGTGCAAATATTAGCTTTTTAAACATATGTTCAAGAGTCGTTCAAGTCAAAGTGGGACTTTGAACGAGGTTATGAGAGTAAAAACACCTAATGCACTTACCGCAGTGTTATACTAGTGCCTGGATACCTGCCTGCGTCATGTTTGAAACCCTGGCCTCCCAGAAACTCCTTTAATGACTTTTCCAAACATTTGGAACCGGAACGTGAGTATTAAAGTATTAATACTTTTGTGTTTGTTATTTAATCTACTTTTAGTGAATTTACACTGTATATCCATTTTGAATTTACACACAGTGTCTTTTAACAATGTATTATATAATATAGTACTATGTAATATTTATAAGTATACATAAATACATACAGTATGATGTTTAAAAAGCAAAATTGAAAGACAGAATAGAAAAATATTACAAAGCTACAAATGACCAGAATTAGTACTTTTTTCAATTCCCCCTGATATAACCTCAATTTTAAAATCCAGATCTACGTACCAAGACCATGAAAGCGCCTTCTTGAGTTAATTTTTCCTGCATATTTTGGGTCATGTTGAAATTTCATCAGTACAGTTTTACAGTAGATAGCCAATAATAATGATGGCTTGTTGTTTTATGTGAAACTCTCATTTCTGCTGCTTTCAGGTCATTCTGCATTTCTTTTCCAAGCGACTGCTTGAAAAGGTTTTACATGGCAGACCTACTCAAGAATAAGTTATGGTCCCATTGACTTTACAGAGTGTCCTTGCTATGACTCAGAACCCTTAAAGTCTGTTAATTAATTTATACAAATTTTACCTTATCAACTTTTATAATAAATCTAATTTTATAAATCAAGATTTCTAAATTATATATATATATATATATATAAAATGTGTGTGTGTGTGTGTGTGTGTGTTTGCTCTCTGCATGCAAAGAAAATTATTTTCACCGACAGGGGGCAATATCTCCTCTGCAATATCTGTTGAGATGTGGATGGAATATTAATTTGGGGCTATTTTAAAGTTAATACGTGAAAGAATTTGGAAAGTTAAGACCTAACTTTTAAAAAGTTTACAATTATTCCAATACAGTGTAGTTCTTGTGCTGTTTGTTTATAAAAAATAAAAATAAAAAAAAAACATAAGGGTAGATGGAAGTAAAAAAAAAATGTTGTCCAAAAAGTACTGATATGCAAAAAACTCAAGTTTTTACATATTTAATAAAAATCTAGTTCACTACACAGTGTAATTAGTTCATAGTGCACTTAAACAGAGTAATGAGTCAACTGTAATGTAATGTTATGTTAATTTTAAGTGACATCAATAAACACAACAAACTATTATTTTTATTCCTTTATTTATTTATTTATTTATTTATTTAACATGCAACAAATAATTAATATCTAGTTGTTGTTTTTAATGGGTTAAACAGGCTGTTGTGAGACACTTATTGGATTATCATCAGTTCTGGTTCTCACCATTTATCTCAGCCAATCACTGCTCATGGAATTTCTAAAGCCGTCCAATCAGGAGCAAAGGGCTGTGGCTTTGCTCCCTGTGTAGTATTAATTACACTGGAGTTTTACAGTTTGAAGTCAGTCTCCTGTCTCTGAGCCATTTATCTGTGTGCTGGTGGACTCTCGATCTCTCAAAATGGTTGATGCTTTCTGTGCCACCTGGAAACTCATAGACAGCCAGAACTTTGATGAATACATGAAAGCTCTGGGTAAGTTACAATTATTCCAATATAATATATATTTTTAAAAGATAACAAAACTAATTAATCTGGATATCGTTACTTTTTCATTCTTGATGTATAAAATGTAGAAGAATTTAGGCAGATGTTTTGATGAAAGGATAACCAGGACCATGATGGATTAATAACATGAATGACAATCAAAAGAGTTATAATTAATATGCATGATTGAAACAAAAGTCTGTGTGTTCAGCTTAAACGGCATAGATTTATGAATTTATTTTTGACAGGTGTTGGCTTTGCAACAAGGCAAGTAGGGAATGTCACCAAACCCACCATCGTCATCAGCCATGAAGGAGACAAGGTCATCATTAAAACGCTGAGCACTTTCAAGAACACCGAGATCTCCTTCCATCTGGGAGAGGAGTTTGACGAAAGCACTGCAGATGACCGCAACGTAAAGGTTCGTGCACTGTAAAATGGTGTAAAATGATCTATCTATCTACTTTTCATCTTTAAATTCATGTTATTGGTAATACATATTGATAAATCTATAGAAACAGGATCATCTTTGTACTTTTCCAGCATTTTGCTCACTTCTGTAACAAGTAACAAATAAATCACACTGTATGTTTATCTGTCCTCACAGTCCACAGTAACCTTGGACGGAGATAAACTTGTGCATGTGCAGAAGTGGGACGGAAAAGAAACCAAGTTCGTCAGAGAAATCAAGGATGACAAAATGATCATGGTAAAAGGAAACAAACGAACAAAAAAAATCTTTAATTGATATGAATAAAATATATACTTTTATTATCATTTTACAATTTATACAAATGATGTGGATATACTGTATGATATCATCATCAAGCATAACCAGATATCATTTTCTAGCTCTTACTGTTCATATATAGATTCTTATTGTATACAAGTTTCTATATTTGCATCATATACAGATGCAAGAAGATCAAGTTTTTTTTCCATCAAGGACAGTCTATGCATTGAATCTCCGACTTGCGTGCTCTCCTGCAACATTACAACAATAAATATGAACTTAATTACTTAAACAAGTACCACATTACTAGGATAAACTGCAGATTTGTAGTTTAGGATTATATTTTAGATGTTGGGATTTACTAATTTATCAAGGCGAAGTTTAAAGCTACAGAAACACTCCGCAGAAAAATGCTGCAAAAATGATGAAATTATAATAATCATGTGATAGTGTAGTGTATACTGTACATAGTGTATTTGAATTATGGAATATGTACAGTATGGGAATCAGGGTGGATCTGTATCTGTAACTGAATGTCATTTAAATGTCCTGCAAATATCTCAATCTGTATTCAGAGATAAACCCAAAGAGGGTGTGGCCGAAAGAGAAAAAAATATATATAATTAATTAAATATGATTAAATATAAATCCTAATATTGTCCCATGGAAAACACCGGGAAGGAATCCTAGTAATTAGAAATGTCAGCACTTTCTTGCACAATTCCGTCTCAGACAGTTCTTCAACCGTAGCTACATCATTCATAATTGCTCTTATTTTTACTTAATTTTCATT
This sequence comes from Leiocassis micropogon, assembly GCA_028565275.1. Lineage (NCBI taxonomy): Eukaryota > Metazoa > Chordata > Actinopteri > Siluriformes > Bagridae > Leiocassis > Leiocassis micropogon. The sequence continues at coordinate 1,555,369 of JAOVVA010000002.1, read as the reverse complement.
CGTTCCTCACCAGGCAGGTGAATAAATATAACACGATAAATGCACACACACAATATTTAATAGTGTCGTCTAAACCATACAACTACTGAATGTTTCATGCAAGATTCCTTAAAGAAAAAATATTCTGTGTATCTTCTTTTATTCTTATTTGTTTTTGTATCTATTTCTCTCTCATTATCTGTTCATATATACGTATGTTATAGTCTACCACAATAAGGTGCGAGGGCCGTCCCGAAAGTAATGCAAAAATGAGCATAACTCTTTTTTTCAATTAACTGTAATAAGTGGCTTAAATTGCACTTCTTGGTTGCGTAACTCTTCCCTTTATACAAAGGTACTACACAACATACTCTTCATCACAAATCATGCATTTGCACCATCGTTGAACCCAGCTCTCGAATTCTCTTGAAAAATGTCTCAGTCGATTGTCTCCCAGTGCACTACAGAATGTTAATGGAGAGGACAACATTAACAAGAGCAACGTGCACAGAAGGCGGAAGAAGTTTAAACAACTTCAACGACAGACAGAGGGGATTTTCAAAGAGAATATTCGTGGGTTGGGGTCAAAGATGGTGCAAATGCCTGGTTTATGAGGGAGACTATGTTGAGTAGTACCTTTATACAGAGGAAAAGTTATGTCCACTTCTGCATTACTTTGTGTACAGCCCCCTTATTACATTGTATATAACTTAAGTGTATTAAATTTCTAGTCATAAGTGTCAAGAGTGTTATAAAGGTAAGTAGTTTACCTGACTGGTGTTTTTACTCCATACGAGACCTTTAATAACAGCATCACTCACCTTTCATTTGTCCTTCACAGACTTTGACCTTCGAAGGTATCCAGGCTGTTCGCACATACGAAAAGGCATAACGATCCAACACAAGGATGCTTCAGTCTACTCCTGGCAACTTGACAATGCCCGAGCAGCATTATTCCTTCTCAGTATAAACCTAGACTGCCCCAGTTTAAGTCATGGGGCACTTCTTTTTTTTTTTAACTGCTTTTTATATGAAACTTGTGCGTGATCCTGAGAGTCCTGATCATTCAAAATGTGTACAAAGCTGACTCAAATACAAGCTGGACAAAATCCTGAGTCTCTGTATCTTTCTTGTTTTTGACAAAAACAACACCACAGTATGTCAAGTCTCGCTCAGCTGAAAAGTCACATCAAGTTTTTTGAAGAGATTAGAATCCATATTATTAATTACTGTATTGACACATGATATTTAACTACTTATTAACATAGAGGCTGTGAGATATACACACTACTGATATACTGTACAGAGAATATTGTATATAAAGGTAATGGAATTGGAATTATTTAAATTAGTCATATGTTTTAATGGTTTTGACACATATAACTATTATCTTAAAAAAAAAACTGAAGCTTTTGTGCATTATAACCACACACATGAAAACCATTAGGAATGCACCAATCCAATATTAATATCAATATTGCTTGATACCGGCTGCAAGAATTTATGATAGCAGTATCAAAAAAGGTGTTTCATTACCGCGCTCATGCATCTGTACATATAACGCAGCAGACAGACACTTTGATAGTTGGGGTGTCATTTGTGTTCCACTAACACAACATGCACAAATGCTTTCATAAAGTAAAGGTATTTCACAAACATTTGAAAAACGTTTAAAGTTCTTTACAATAATCTGCTTGGTTACGATAAATCACATTCAAAGTAACTATTAATGCAAATATTTTTGCCCTGATGAGTGAATACGTTTAAAATACTTTGTCTCATAATGCTTGAAACATTCTTTCACATGAGTCGTACATTGTAGCGTTTATATCACCACAAGGGACTGAAAAATTTGGGTGGATGTGTAGACTTTCAGTTTTCATTCAAGGAAAACTTTAAGAAAACTATTGCATTCATTTTTTAGGAATTAAACTGTTTATTTTCATAGGCGCAAAATTTATTGGACAAACTAAAATAAATATATAAATCCTCCTTTTTTTCTGCAGCTGTCCTAAGTTGCTGCTTGTTTATGGGTCTTTTTGCCTTCAGTTTTGTCTTCAGTTAATATGCAAAGCATGCTCAGTTGGGTTGAGGTCAGGTGACTGACCATTGTGTTTTGAGTCATTATCCATATGCATGACAAAACACTGTCCTATCAGTTTTGCAGCATTTTACCAAATCTGAGAAGAAACTAAAGCTCTTCAGAATTCATCCTGCTACTTCTTTTCAGCAGATTACTTTTGAGCCGTTCAATTCCTAAATGATTAAGCCCTATTTTTGTCCAACTCCTTTGAATCAAAGATGAAAGTCTACATCTTGAATACTTCATTTAAAATATATTGTGTTTGGCACAATATTTGTTTGGTACAAAGGCATGAAGACAAAAATTGTCACGTGAAAAGAATGTGAAAGCTGTAAAAAAGTCTTCTCTTTACACAGTTTACAAGACGGCTGGTGTGGGTTTAAATAATAGTTACATTAGAAGCTCACACACATCATTAAAACCTTTGCTATGAATTGGTCTTAACTCTTCTGATTTGTTACAGATAAAATAGTTAAGTCTTTTTTGTTTAGTTTGTTTAGTATTTGGGTGAAAAAGCACATTTATGCGGAAGTGGAATGATAAAGTCGTGAAGAACTTTCGAAAGAAGTGTCGAAAGAGGTTTAGAAGGATGCTTTTCAAGTGAGTCTGAATTCGTACAAATAGGTTTTAAGCATAGTTTTAAACTATTTAACTTAGTTATTTATTTACAATAAAACAATGCACTTAATCAACAGACATCTGGTAAGTAAATACTGTGCGGTAATTTGGAATCATGTCAGTAAAAATGCATTTATTGCTCAGTAATGATACATATACAGTAGGTTTAAGAAAAAACAACAACTTTGGACTGGCTTTTTGTCAGAACCTGCTGTAGACCATCCATCTCATGTTTTAACATTTTGTGCATTCTGAGCTGCTTTTCTGTCCACCACGGTTGTAAAGAGTGGTTATCTGAGTTACTGTAGCCTTTCTGTCAGCTTGAACCTGTCTCATCTGAGAGAACGAGGCATTTCCATAAACCAGAATTGTTGCTCACTGAAAGTTTTTTGTGCGCTGCACCATTCCATGCAAACGCTAAACACTATTGCGCATGAAAATCCCAGGAGATCAGCTTATTAACCAGCTTATTAACCAGAGTGACTGAGATTATATATTTTATTTTATTTTGACACTTAGTGTAAATATTAACCTACATTTGCAAATTTTTTTCATGTTTTATGCTGCTAAATGATTAGTAAACTGGCAGATTGCATGAATGGAGAAACAGGGGTTCCTATTAAAGTGGCCACTGAGTGTAGCTGTTCAGCTGTATGTATCTTCATTTAACGTGACCCAAAACACTCCTATTACATTCAATAAGTATTCAATAAGTACTATTTTTACAAACTGTGTGCTAAACAAAATGTTTCCCTGTTTCTATTTGCAATTTTGTATGTGTTACTTTCTTTGGGTGTTTTGCCCCTTCTTTTTTATTTTCTTTCTATGTCTTTTTTTTTACTCTGGCAACAAAATTTGCATTTGTGTTCCAGTGCTTCAATCATGCTTTGAAACCAGGCTAAATTCTGGACTTAGGCTTTTCTTTCACACACTGGCAACTAATTAAAAAAAAAACTCTCCATGACCATTTAGTGTTAGCCAACTTTATCAACTATTGAGGACGCTGAAAAGGGCAGTCTGGGAGAGGACAATCTGGGCTCTGTTTAATATGTCTTCACTTGACATCTGTGAATATAAACTGGGTTTGTGCTTATGGTGTGCATTCAGTTCAAGGAGAATGACCTGTAGTAACCTTTTGCCTGACATGAGGCAACTCATCTTGGCTTGGAAGTAATCACATAATCTTCCTGGTGTTATTATATGGGAGGGTGATTCAATTGATTTGGCTAGTGTGGGTCAGGCTTTGGATATACATTTCTGAATGAAAAAAATTGATATTAACAAACAAACTAAAACAATGGATATCAGAATAAATTTTTGAAACTTACTGAAGTTAGAAACTTTTTTTAAAGTACATTTTTTCTGCAAGTGAGACCTTCTATAAGTAAATATGCATACATTTGCATATGCAATAAATCGAAAAAGCTTTGGATGACATAATAGCACCTCATTCGAAATGCTTTTGATGTAATTAAGGAAATGACTGGCATTGGGTTAGAAACTGTCCAACATCTAAAATCAAAAATCTAAAATCATAGTGTAGAAAAATCACAATGACCATCATCAGAGATAACATGAAGTCAGCTGACGACCTGAATGTACTGAATCACCAGGTTATCACATCTATCAAGGTTTTCTTGCCTGATGGTACGGCCATATTCCAGGACTAAGAGTGTGAAATAGTGGCTCTGTGAGCATGAGGAAACATTTTCACACATGAACTGGAACCTATATTGTCCGGACAACGTTGAAAATGTTTGGGATGTGCTTGGGGTGCAATTC
>JAOVVA010000002.1:1535767-1550901 GCA_028565275.1 Leiocassis micropogon | reverse complement strand
TATATATTTCTAATATATACATTTCACTAGTATTTCATTGAATTGCACCCCAAGCACATCCCAAACATTTTCAATGTGGTCCGGACACTGTTATCACATTATTATTTCATATTCCATCAGGCAAGAAAACCTAGAAAACCTTGATATACAGTACACTATATATATCAATAGTGTATATCAAGGTTTGATACCCCAGATCATATATATATATATATATGCAGACAATATAAGTAAGGAGTAAGTTAATTTTCTGGGTGTCTGTACATGCTTTGTTTAATTTTATAATTTGATACGAACCATTAAAGAATAAAAATATATTTGAAATACATTGAACATGTATTGCATTACCCTTACATAAAAAAATCCAAAATATTAGTGTGACTTTTGGATAATGCAGTGGAAATGAGTGGAGAAAAACAGTACAGTGTAATAAATAGTTTTCCTATTAAGGTTTTGATATTTTTTATTTCTACATTCTAAGCAAGAGAAGACATCTTTACAGATGAATACCGATCCAGAATTTGTCAAAAATTGTGTAATATCAGATCTTAATCGTAATCCAACAAAGTGTTTAGCTGTTTTCTTTTTTCTAAAACCTGTTACTCCATGCACTATGGAATGTACCTCTATGTAATGTCCCATTATCTCCCAGCAGGCTGCTAATTCAGTCACAAAAGCACTGTAATTGGACTGGAAGCTAATCGGCACGGTTTTCTGCTTTCGGATCGAATGTAGGTCGGCAGCCACGGCATAGTAGCTTAATACCCATAATTATGCACTTTAAATGATCCATCTGTTACTCTTAATATGGACTTGTCAGTAGGATTAGCTAGAACATGATTGGTTACAACACAAAGGCATGCTTTTGAAGCTCCGCCAAACGAGCGCTCATTTCATCTTTATTATTTGGATTGCTTGCTAGTGGGCTGATGTGAGCTGAACGTCTGTCAGCTGGGCCACAAATACTGTGCATTGCTCTCTCCTCATGGTAATGCTCAGTAGGAAGTGCTTAACCCTATTTTCTTAAAATTCATTCATGCTTTAGTGATAGCAAACTATGTTGCAGAAGAAGAAACCTTCAATTTTTATAGTGGACTTATATAGAAGGGATTTATTTATGGTATTTATGGTTATATCTGGCATCATCTAAATGAGGATGTGTTCCATTTTGGGTCTGGTTCCTGTCAAAGGTTTTTCCTTATGTCATCTCAGGAAGTTTTTCATTGCCACCAGCTTTCTCAAGAAACATATTGACCAAGTTATTATCTTTTTTAATCCAGAATTGTCCTTTCTGGAAAGACATTGTGGCTTTACAAATAAAAGTGAGTAGTGCTAAAGTGTTTATGATAATATTATGTGCTGAATGTCACAAGTATATCATAAAACCAACTATTACCAAACATCTAACAAAGTTTCTCAACTGCTTTAAGCTTCTGTTGAGGTTATTAGAAATTCTTTGTGATCTGTCTTTTTTCCCCTTTTCTCTTTGCATCCCGCTGCTCTAACTTTAAGCCGATTTCGCCTCCTCTGCATGGACCGAGAGTAGTCCGTTCTCCTGCAGCCAATAATCTTCGAGCGTGAGCATGACGTCACTGTCAGATGATGCTCTCGCCAAGTGGCATGAAAGAAACGAGCCCCTTTTATTCTTCCTGAAAAGAATAGAGTCAGTGGAGGTCTGGGAAAGCCTAGAGCTACTCCATGTTCGCCATGGGAACTACTAACAGGGAAGGAAAACTATTTGGGGCTGACAATGGACAGATTGTAGTCGGTCTGTCGTTCCAGCACCAGAATGTGTCTCTGCAATGGGAAAGGCTTTAGTGTAGTGGCACTTATTATTACACCCAAGCCTGCAGTGATTGATGATGCTAATAATGAGTTCATGAGAGATGAACATTTTGTGGCACAGTGTTATTAAAATTTACTGTCAATGATAAAACCATGGATTATTACAAACTACCAACCAACCAAACAAACAAACAAACAAACAAACAAAACCATTTGCAGAAATGCTATATGATAAACCTGATGCAGTTTAAAGTAAAAAAAAAAAAAATCCACACTGGATACTTAATTAATTTCCTTCTTTACTCTTTAGTCATATGTTTGCTCTTTTTTTATATGTAGAAATGTTTAATTGAATTACCTTGCATGCAGCAGTTGCACAATCTGGTGTAATTTAATCTATGTATAATTATCAGCTTCTTTATCAAAAATACCTCCTGGAATATGATTGTCAAAGGTTTTTTTTCCCAAATGGTGAAGCCTGAGGGGGGGGGAATTGTTAAGTTTTGGTGTGTCTATGTTAATTATAGCCTCAAATATCTGTTTTTAGTCAACAGGAATGGAACCTGATATGCTCTGCTGCTATTGTGCGTCGATCCTGAGATGCCTTTCTGCTCACCACGGATGTAGAAAGCGGTTTCTGTACCCTTCAGGTCACTGTGAACCTGGCTGGTCATTTTTCTTCTAATTTGTCGTAACTATAGGGTGTTTCCGTTCTGAAATACTCAAACCATCATCAACAGTCACATCATGGTGAAAGTCACTGAGATCACATTTTCTCTCCTCAATCTGATTTTATGTTTTAAGACCGTTAACTGAAGCGCTTGACCAGTAAAAGTTATAGTCTGTAGTTATAGTCACCTCATTTGGACCAAAAGACACATTTGTGAAAACAAAATGGTGGAGAACGATGCAACAGAGAAAGTGTTTGACTGAGTTCAGGGGTTTTATGTCCAGAAACATGGCATTTTACAAGTTTTAAAAAAAAGTTAGACGTAAAACCGTATAAACTTAGTTTCAGTCAGGTATCACTGCTGCCGGAGCTTTTTACTAAGATGTGTGAAAGTGCTTAGCATGCTAATCTTTTGACTCTGTAAACATCCTGTTATGCATACCAATTCACTGGATTAAATACATCTTTAAACAGTTGTTTTTTTCATGTTTTCTATATTTATTTTTGAAAAACAAATAATAATCAGTGCATCAAAACAATATTCATTTCATCTTTTATTTTATTTACAATTGTAAATGAACTTTATTATTGCTAATTCAGAAAACACATGCTTTTGTGAGTATAGTATATAAGTGCTATGAAATGTCGCCACCTGCTGGTAAAACAGGTTTGTTACAAGTTAGTTTCTCTACAAGTCTTGAAGAAGATTTGACTTGAACACCATTATCATATTTTATATTTTATATAATATCTATATAAGCTCTTGTAAGATATTTGTAAAAGTTGTATATAGCAAGTATGTATTATTATAAATAAAAAGTTATATCTTTGCTACTCAGTTGGTTTACATTAAGTTTTATGGTAAAATTTATCACAGGTTACAGTATCTATCATTCATTTCAGACTGATTTGCCTAATTGCACAGCTTTAACTTTTTATATTTTATAATAGTATTATATTTTATAATAGTATTATACTTGCCTCTTTTACCATGTACATAATATTATAAAGTGATAACAGCTGCATACATTTATCTTTCCCTGTTTTTCCTTTATTTATAAACTACTGGAAAATTATGACCCTAATGGCTTTGACCTTTTCTTCTCACTTATATATTTATTTATTTAAATTTGACAAACATCAGGACATTACACACTCTCAATTAAGAGTCAAGCCTATGCTAAATAATTTCACGTTAGGAGTGTGTAGATATATAGATATAGAAATATTATTTTTTTGATGATTTCACACAAAACAGAATAATAAAATATGCCTGTACAGTACAGTACAGTGTTATGAATGGTCTGTGATATATTTGGTGGCATTTCATAGTGTGACTGCTTTTAGTAATTGCATTGCTGAATAAAGTTAGATGTGCACTTTTTTCCCGACCTGATGTGATGTCCACTCATCTTTGGACAGTTTTTCTCGCCACCCATAGTTAATTGTTTGCTTCATTTGCACTAGCAGGGACTGAAATCCCCCAGTGTTTCATCCTGAGCTAATCAAAATGTCTTTTTGTGCCAATGAGAAGGTGATTAGCTTCACCTGATTGAGTTTATAGGTCATTTTGAGGAGGGGGTGATCCTTTTCCAAATCAGTGATTCTGTTTATTTATTTTCCAACATGTTGGTGTTATAACTTTCACTTGGATGTTAAACGTAAATAAAGACAGTAGGGCTGGATTTTATACTGTGCCACATTTAAATTGAGATACAGTATTATTGTAACATAATATGAAATATTATATATAATCTTAGCAACTATAGCAAGATGCTGTAAAATATTTAATTTATTTATTTTAACTTATATATATTTGCAGACAATATAAGTAAGGAGTAAGTCAATTTTCTGGGTGTCTACTTTGCGCTTTGTTGAATTTTACAATTTGATATGAATCATTAAAGAATAAAAATATATTTTAAATACATTTAACAGGTATTGCATTACCCTTACATTAAAAAAAATCCAGATATAAAATTAAGCATAAATCTATACAGTAAACATGACTGAATGTGGATTTTAAAATGTATTGGTTTGCATTTATAGAAATCAGGACTCTGATATATACAGTATCAGAGAATTCATGAATATTTATTGACAGTAGATGTTGAGCAGAAACTGTAAATTTATCCCCCTTTGGAGGTCCCTGGATGCCATTTTGACAACCACTGGGCACAAAAACATCCAAAAGCAGAGAAAGAGGAAACTGCCATACTAATTCATTTCATTAGCGGAGTTTATACAAAGCAGTTTTATTCAAAGCAGAAAACACACCTCATGCATTTCTCATAAGAATTTAAACAATAAAGAATAGAAATGCAAAAGCCACTTGTAATATGGCAAACAGTATTGGAAGAGAATTTAAACAATTTAAACCACGCTGGTGATGAACATCACGCCGTAATCATGCAACGTACAGTATATCCTCTCTATACAACACATTATGGCCCTTCTTAGACTTAAATGTTCCATGAAACAACCTCCAGCTAAAATAGGCATAAGGTTGTTTATATCAAACTTGTTACATATAACAGAAAGTTATATTTTATTTATTTGTTAGTTTATTTGACAGGGACATTGTGTACATTAATTCAAATATCTGTAAATATAACAGAATTAGCCAGATGGCTATTTTTCAATAGTTCCCCAAACCTCCAAACTGGGGTAAAGTTTCCCAAAACATGGCTCACTTTACACCAGTTTCTGTTTATGAAGTTATTAAAAACTATGCACCAAAAATATTCACCATTTTACAATTCATTATCTGTTACACTATGATATGTGTTTCTCATGTTTTAAATCAAGATAAAATGTCTTAAGAAACCTTAGGCTATATTCATCTAAAATGCTTTCATCTAAATCAAACACTCTGTACATTAACTTAGATAAGACTAACATAATGAAAATTTACTGTATTTTAAAATACAGTTACGCCAAGATATATCTTTAAAAAATATATAGATATATCTTCTCCTTTATCTACGTTGTTGTCATTGTTTCCCAAAAAGTTAGAATTCGTTATTAAAATCTTTTGTTGTTCAATAACGTCCCAAGATCGTAATCAGTCATTAACTACATGATATACTCTATTTTACAGACGTATCGTATTTTGCAAAATTCTTGAATCTGTACAACATTACTCTCAACAGTCCATATCTCTAGGGTAAAATCTGTGAGTTGTAATGATGTAAGCATACGAGTTGTTAAAAATAGTCTGTGATTGTTTAAAAAAACAAAACAAAATTGTGCCTTGCTTTAAAATTAGACCATATTTACAACACACTGACTCGTTTTAGGCTTAACACATGATGTCTTCTTTAGTTTCCGGTCAAATTATGATCTAAATATTGGTTATCAACACCAATATTCATTGACAGAAAAATATACATGGAAAATTGGCCCAAAATGCTAAAAATAATTCATGCAGTTAAGTCAGTAAGGATTGTTTTTTTGGTCAGTTAAAGTGTCGTAGGTCGTTCTTTTGTGCAAAATGATACAAATCCAAAAGGACAGCTTAGAATCAAGGCTTACACCTGTGAGTATTAAACTCTGTGCACAAGACGATATTAGCCTTTACTATGTTTTAACCAGAAAGCCAACAGTAGAGGCTGGAGGTGGTGATGTTCTATACACCACAGTGCTGTCGAGTTCTCAGTTCTGATTGGTCAGAAGGTGTTGATGAATTTTCCATGGTAGCAGTTCAGACTGTAATTCTAACTGCAAGCCAGGTTTACATCAACACACCTCATTCTAATGCGTTTTTATTTCTACGGTGACAAATCAGAGGTAAAAATTGCATCTTAACCTTGTGGTTTTCCACCACAGGAAAGTCCGCAAGATGGAAGGACTTTTTTATTTTATTTATAGCTGCTGCTGTATAATATATATATTAACACGAACTAATGTTTCATGGTCATTTCAGAAAGTTAAATGTAACTGCAAATTTAAAAAATATTTAAATGCTGTTAATAAATTTAAAAAAATTTCTTGGTAACATTCTGTCATATAAAATTAATAAAACTCTTAGGGGCATGCTGTTGTACGAAAGTAATCAAATTCATATTTTTGCTGTTTTGTCAATCAATCAATAAATAATCATGGCACTGGATGATCTTATGAATTCATTATCTTTCCTTAAAAGATGAAGGAAAAAAAACAATGTCAAGGTCCCATAATCGCACATCTGTATATTGGGTTGTACATTTGTCAGTACGGGGATGAGGTTAGTACTTGAGGTTTGTACTTGATTACATAAACAGCATCAAATCCAGCTACAAAGATTAGATTCGGAAAGTCAATATTTATAGAATTTAAACACAAATAACTTTACAGAAAAGCCTGTACAGTTACTGAAACTGTTGTCACTGTTGTGAATAGTTCAGTGTATACTGTATGTACAGTACTGAAAAGTATCGAATCGAACACAGAATGAGAAATATGCCCAACAAACTTTACAGTCGATATATCTATTCTTAAGATATACCTTCAGTAGCTGCTTTAACATTTATTGCTGTAAAGTTTTTGTTACATCATCATAGGAAATACATTTCATCCATCATTTTGATTGAAAATAGTGGAATGCTCTGAATCAGCACTCGATCAAAATGAGGCATGAGTACTGTTCCAATGTACGTATAGTAGGTATGCTGTTAAAACCTCGTCTGCAAAGTTTTCAGTGAGCAGACAGGTGCTTTTTCTGTCATAGTCGTCCGTCAGAGCTTTCATGGACACACAGTTCTGAAATTCCTTTTAAGACTTACATTCACTGTATATTAAAAAAAAAAAAAACATGAAACGCTGTTCAGCTTAAAGTGCTTCAGTAGGATGCGACTTTATGCAGTTTACTGATACAACTTAACCTATCTATTGCAACATAACGATATCTTATAACAAATACACATTAAATGGAATTGCCTGTAGTGTCCTGTTTTTGAAAGCTCATCCAGCTCAATAAACAGTAATTGTCCTCGACCTTCTCAATTTTGAGACATCGAGGACCAACCATGTATCAGTAACCTTTGAAGGTTATGTGTCACAGATGTCGACATCCGACTCCAAGTTGTTGCAGGTGACCCTCATAAGATAGGTGGTGAGAAGGGGAAGAACGGATACTGGATGTCATATTCATCCACGTAGAAACACTGGAAGTAGGGGACTTCTTCTGAAGATGGAGAAAACATTGAGGGTTAAAGAAATTATTGAGCAGGTAACTTCCATGTGTAAAAGTATTCAAAATGTTTAGCAGACCTCAGGTGTGAAAAAAAATAATCATTTCAGGAACTTTACCAGGAGATGATAATAAGGGACTATGGCTATATCCCCTGCTTATTCATTTCCTTAGACATATAATTTAAAATTAAATACATGCTTAAAATTGTACTTAAAATTGTACAAAGAAACTGATATTTATTGAGATCTATCCAACGGAGTTACTGCAAAACAGAGACTGATCGTTACCTGGGCAATCATCCCGCCCAGTGTTTAATTGCGTAGACTACAGTACATTATACAGGTAGCAATCTTAGCCACTGGCTAGCTATGCTACCAAAGTAATGAAAGAGGCTAACAATGCTACCTGCAACTTGTTTACTTCATATAACATCTTGTCACTTTCAATCTGTACTAGACTTGGACATTCATGTTAGCAGCGTCAACTGTGTTTAAAATGACAATATATTGCAGGTAGCATTGTTAGCCTCTTTTATTACTTTGGTAGCTTTGCTAGCCAGCGGCTAAGTTTGCTACCCTGTATAATGTACTGTAGTTTACGCAATTAAACATTGGGCGGGATCGTTGCCCAGGTAACGATCAGTCTCTGTTTTGCATCAACCAATCTGTGCTATCATAGTGACCTGCCAGTCATTTCTGTAAACCTGGACTGTCTGCACTGGTGGAATTGTTTTTTATACCTGTCCTTCCCAAATGGGGAGTACGTAGCAAAATCATGGTTATGGTATGGTAGACATCATAAATGCTTATGTTTAGATTGTAAAATCAATACAGTTTTGTGTGGATCATCAAGCCCCGGAGGCACACGGGAAACCCAAAACCTGGGTGGATTTAATGTTAATGTTATGGCTGATCGGTGCAGGGACTTTGTTACTTCTCAGCATTAATTCTATTATAAACTCACTATAAAATTCTAGACTGTATTGATATGATTTAAAACGCAACAGCCATTAGAACTGGTAAAGTTTGGACTGCAAGTGTGACTAGACCAGTGGATAATGGCATAAATAAATAAATAAATAAAGTATTACCCTCTTCTGCTGGTTCAGGAGCCTTGGACACCTCAGGCTCATCTATATTTATGAATGGAACTAATTAGTAATTAGTAACCTTTATAAAACAGAATTTAATTGAATTCAAGAATTGAATTAAATTTCACTCAATAACTAAACCTTCATATGATTTACCTTTTGTTTCCTTCTCCTTAGGCAATGTCACCTCAGTGGGTTTTTCTACAATAGTAAGACAAAAGACAAGTTCTATTAATTATCTATTATTATTATTATTATTATTATTATTATTATTATTATTATTATTATTATTGAACTGTTGTACTGTATGTTGCCACTGAAATAAATTACAGACAAAAACACTGTACCTTTTTCTGGAAGCTTCTCCACTGGGGTGATTTTCTCTTTTGGAATTTCTTTTATAAGGAAAAAGATTGGAATAAATATTAATTCTTATACATCCTAAATCGAAAATAGGATGCAGGTAGACTTACCCGAATTAGGAAGAAAGTTAAATTTAAATATTTTTTCAACATGACCGACATATATTTTTGCTTCAGAAATACTGGATAAAGTTGTACCTTTTCTTTTATGTTCAAGTCTGACCCTTTCTTTTGGAGCTTGTTCTTCTAAATAAAAATGGGGTGAGTAGCAAAGAAGAGTTTTGATTTGAGAGAAAAAATGTGATTATTTATTAATATTAGTTTTAAAACTATTCATTCTTTGGTCACTACAAACTAACACAAGGAAGACAAAGGGCAATCATTATTTTTATTCACTTGTGGTTTTCCACATTATCTTGTTTATTTGCCACATTTGCACAGCTGGAAATTGTTGCAGCTGTAATAATAAGACTTTGGGATACTCCAGCATCTGGTGCATCAGCATTTGTGGGCTCGATTGTGGTCTCAAAACAGCCAGAACGAACAAGCTTTGTATAGCAAGACTATAATTTACAGTTTTGAAATGAAAGTTAAATTCAATGTGAGAAATTGGCAAGAAATAAAAAAATATATTCTAAAGGTACGTAGTGCTCCCTTCCCAGATCTTCTCATTGCCATTCTTGAAGTAATTTTTACATGATGCTTTTATATTTATTGCACACACACACAATTGGTGATCTTCATATTAATCAGCACAGATCTCAGGTTCTAAGTTACTCATTCACTCACTCCTCGTCTATATCGCTCCATCCTATATTTTCTTTATTACTTAAATACACAAGTGTGTGGCTTCTTCTAATTAATAAAATTAAGCTTCAATGATTACTGTATCCATTAACTGAATCTTAACTTTTAACGCTTCCAAATCAAAACCGCTACCTTTCTTTCCAAATACTGGTCTTGTGATGTTCCTGAGCACCCGCTCTGTATGGAGAGAAACTAAAATCAGTTTTATTATCTAAACTTCATCAGAATGTCTAATTGTATTTCATTTTCTGTACCTTTCTTCACAGTGGCTGCTTTAGTGATGTTTTTCAGAGCCTCGCGTCCTGTAAAAAGGCAAAACAATTCACAAACATCAGTTGATAAAGTTGAAAGACACTAAATAGAGGGTTGTATGTTGATTGTGTTTTTAAGAACAGAGTGGTTACTTTTAACCACAGTAGATATTTTAAGCTTCTCTTTCATGGGTCCAGGTCCTGTCAGGAAAATTGTCACAGATTAGTTATAATAGAGAATGCACAGATCTTATCTGCATGGCAGATTCTCTCTACTTTTAAAGAGAAAGATGTACTTAAAGTAAGATGTACTCTCACTAGCCACTTCATTAGGTACACCTGTTCAACTGTTTGTTAATGCAAATATCTAATCAGCTTATCACATGGCAGTGACTCATGTAAAGTTCAAACTGAGCATCAGAACGGGGAAGAAAGAGCAGCAGGTCTCTTTGGCTAAATGCCTTGTTGATTTCAGAGGTCAGAGGAGATTGGCCAGACAGGTTCAAACTGATAGAAAGGCAACAGTAAGTCAAAATTTTGTTACAACCAAGGTATGCTGAAGAGCATCTCCAAGCACACAACACATCAAACCTTGAAGCAGATGTGCTACAGTACAGCAGCAGAAGACCACACCAGGTGCCGCTCCTGTCAGCCAAGAACAAGAAGCTGACTCTACAGTTCACATAGACTCCACAAAATTGGACAATAGAAGATTCTCGTTTTTTTCTTCTGCAACTTTCAAATGGTCGGGTCAGAATTTGGCATAAACTACATAACAGCATGGATCAAACCTACCTTGTATCAGCGGTTTAGTCCGGTGGTGTAATAGTGTGGTGGATATTTTCTTGACACTAAGAACCCTTTAGTACCAATTGAGCATGGTTTATTTATATGGAGTATTGTTGCTGACCGTGTCCATCCCTTTATGACCACAGGATAGTGCACCATGTCATAAAGCTAAAAATAATCGCAAACTGGTCACTGTACTCAAGCAGGGTGTACCTAATTAAGTGGCAGGTGAAAGTACATTAACATGTAAATGTATTATAACATTATTATTAGGACACACTTTAAAAGTATGATTAATCAATGAATTGGCATGATATTATGTTACAGTTCACTACTCTTTTACATTTTTAGTTCATATTTCAGTAATTGATAAGTAAGGAATTTTAAGTGAAATACAATGACACACAATGTCAAGTAATCTTATCCATTTATAGTAACGCAAACACAAAACATAACTTCTTCTCTTATTAAGATGATGAAAAACCTCATGAAACAGTTTTTTACTCTTTTCACAACATTAAGTAATAATAAACATATCCATAAACTGATTTAAAAAAATCCTTTTTTTTTTAAAAAGAATGATAATATGTAATAATTGATAAATTATTATAAATTTATATGCTTTAAAGGGATTCAAATCTGTAGTATGTGTCTTTTGTTTAATTCATTAATTAATAAATTTTTATTTCTCCATCTCAAGTGTGTCAGTTTTTGCAATACAAACCTTTCTTTATCACTGCAGGTTTAGCTTTCTCCTTGAATGTACCTGTTGTCACAAAAAATAACAGCGTTTAAAGAATGAATTGTGTCACTCATGTACATATAGCCAAAACACATACTACTAACACATCTACCCTTGAATAGACGTTAGCTATACAAGTACAAATTACAAATACATAGTCACTGCCTGTAGGATGAATGTATACAAGCTTTGTTTAATCCGTTATAAATAAAGGACAGCGCGTCACCACTACCACTGCTTAGAAATGACGTGTGTTGTAGATCAGCAGTCACATGGTAGGTTACAGTATGTGTTGCTGTGGTATAGATCTGTATCTAGAATGTATCTGTTCAGCAGAATTGGTGGGATTTGAACAGACTAATATCACTACCAGGTTGTATTTGCTATTCTTTCAAACTCTTTATAAGTATTTTAATATTTATGTATTTATATTTTATTTATCATTTACAATATCTCACCAAACACATCTCACCAAATTAGGTATTATGTCGCATTTGAGTTATCCATAGTTTTAGATTCCTGCCTCAATAAGCTCCATTTTGATCCAGTTTATTTCTGTATCATGTCCGGTTCCTGAGATATGGCCAGTGTGAGTTTGTTTACAAGGAGCAACTTGGAAAAATACATAGAAATCCTATTTTTATCTATTTTTTTTTTTTTTTTTTACATGCCTCAATTTGACACTAGGATTTACCTGCTACACCTAGAAATATCTTCACCAAGAAAGTCAGATTATAGCAAAAAGAAAACTTGCGAGAGTAACAGGTTTGGATAGTGTTCATTAAAGTGCCTTAAAACAATGTTTAAAATTAAAACTTTTTAATTCGGTCAAAGGATCAGGAAGGTGTCAACCAATTAGTTTCAGAAAATGTACAATTGATACTTTTTAACTACTGCACACTATTGGTCATAGCACAAAACCAACCTGACTTGATATGACGTGTCAGATAAGAAATATTATTCCCTAAATATACTGTATGTGAGAATGTTTTTGGTGAATATTTAAACAAACAAAGACCTTTGAGTGTTCGATTGTCCATCTTTAATTGATCGATTTGGCTTTGAGTGACCTCCAGATCAGTTCTTATTTCACCGATGTCTTTCCTCAGCAAATCCAGAATGGACAGTTTTTGGTTGATGGCTTTCAGGAGCTCCACTTCCATGGCGATATCTGTGTGCATAAACAAGATATTTTAACAAATTCAATCAATAGATTTATATAAAAATTTACATACATGTCTGAACTCCAATCTGACTATACCCCAATACTCCATATTGTACGCATTTACAGTAGTATCAGTTAGTTTCGACCAAGCAATTTCATTAGATGAGAAGCTTTCTATGAGTGCTGATATAGAGTGTAACAGCACTGGGATGTTTAACTATATGTATTTTGCCTCTTCACAGGCGTTCTAATCAGAGGTATCTTGTCCATTCAGTTTGAGGAGGCATGTACTCCCTTAAATATTTTAGATTAGGCTATAGAAACTGTTATTAAATTACATTTACACAGTAGGTGGTTTAATTAGGCTTATTAATACAATTTTGAAATTAAAAGGTGCTTTTCTGTATATTCCCATTTTAGGTCTGAATGGTGCACTTGGACACCTCTCTCTGTTTGGGGTATTAGGTTCATTCAAACTGGAGAGGTCTGTGTAGTGTAGGCTAGAAGAGTGCACACCAGCGTTGCTTGGGGGCCAAGCAGAATATTACTAACTGATACACGACTGTGGTGCTGTTCCCCGCAGTGTGAGGCATGAATAACCAATATTAGCTGACAACATAACAACTATATGACTTTAATAAATTGGTAAATTACTAATAACTTCATAATTTCTCAGAAGAACTTATAAGTGATTAAAATCAATGTGTGAACATTAACATGTTCTCCTTTACTATCATGATTATAAAAGTTCTTTTATTCGTCAAATTTGTAAAAAAAAAAATAAATAAATAAATAAAATTTAGATGAGACTGCAATGAAATTGTGCCCCTCAAAAAAAAAAAACAACGAAAAAAAAAAAAAACCTGACATTTCTGGTCCTAAAAATCATTAATTACACTAACTGTCGCTCGCCAGCCCCATGTTGGTGTTGCAATACAACTGGTTGAATAAACAAACAAACCAAATCTGTTGGTAATAAATGGTATTTGTAGAACTGTTGTATAAAAGCAATACACACTCAAGGTTGTGCTATTGTAATGAATATCCGTACAGCTGTAATATCTTCAACCCACAACCGCATCATAGCCGTGCTGATATTCAGTACAACAGCATGATCTTGAGTGTAATGATGCATAAGTGTTGTATTTATTTAAATATTTTCTACAAATTACAAGAACAGTCCTTGGCACAATCTTAGAGGATTAAATAAATGAGTGTACCTTTGGAACTGGGATACACCACCGGGATCTGTTTTTCTTTAGTGATTTCCGGCTCTGTCAGATAGGAAAGAATAAGTCTTAAACTTGACCTGCTGTTTTCTGTTAATAATAAAACAACAATAATTATAATTGAAAGTTAAAGTTCTAAAAGACACTATAGAAGCTATTTCTGCTTCTGGATCACAAATAAAAAATATATAATTTATTTCTTAGAAAAAGATAAGGTGTTAAACACAGTCAGTGTACTGTATATGGCTGGCTGGATTATTGTGCTTGAGTGTAAATACCTCTCTTGGAAGGAATTGGTTTCACCTTTTCTTTTGCAGCTTCAACTGCTATGTGAAAAAACAAGATGTTAAAAGCTAATACTGAACTTTAAATCATGACTGGCCACTGCCCAGAATTACACAGCCCTCTAGTGGACCTCTTTGTACCGGTACACTATTTTTGAGATGGAATTTTAAGCATAGGAATCATTTCTCTTTTCCTTGCAAACTTAATTAGCAGGGGGAGAAAACATAAATATTCAACATTTAAGATATAAAAATAAAATAGGAATTTAAGGAATAAAAATAAAAATGATTTTTAGTAGGAGTCCATTTAAGGTTTAAAGGTCGAATGGTAATCTCAATAAATGCCAACGTAACAAATGAACGGTCAATTTAACAAAGCAGCTTTACAGAATAAAAAAAAAAGTGGAAATAAGTTAGAAAAACTACATAACATAACTATCAGTTAAAGAACTACCTGTTTAAGGAATAAAACAAAATGACTTGTTATAGGATTTTTTCATTAATTAAAAAATAATAAAATCCATGCAGTCTAAGGTAAATAAAATACTTCCGAAACGTGCATTAATTTTAAATAAAAATAAATAAATAACTAAATAAACTCCTGAGCTGGTATAAAATTAAGTCTGCTTAACATAGTGCTGCATTGTGATAACCTATCACTGATTATTTTCCTATGACAGTGCATCCCCAAAATGTTTCATACCATACATAAACTTCACCAAAGAAGTAAAAGAGAAGAAATAGACAAAATATTCTGAAATTTCCTCTGCTTCAATTTCACAATTTT
>JAOVVA010000002.1:1514393-1532584 GCA_028565275.1 Leiocassis micropogon | reverse complement strand
TTCTGGTTTTGCCTTCTCTTTTGGAACAGGTTCTGGTTTTGCCTTCTCTTTGAGAACAGGTTCTGCTTTTACCTTCTCTTTAGGAACAGGTTCTGCTTTTGCCTTCTCTTTGAGAACAGGTTCTGGTTTTACCTTTTCTTTAGGAACAGATTCTGCTTTTGCCTTCTTTTTGGGAGCAGGTTCTGGTTTTGCCTTCTCTTTTGGAACAGGTTCTGGTTTTGCCTTCTCTTTGAGAACAGGTTCTGCTTTTACCTTCTGTTTAGGAACAGGTTCTGCTTTTGCCTTCTCTTTGGGAACAGGTTCTGGTTTTGCCTTCTCTTTTGGAACAGGCTCAGGTTTTGCCTTCTGTTTTGAAACAGGTACTGGTTTAGCCTTCTTTTTGAGAACAGGTTCTGTTTTTACCTTCTCTTTAGGAACAGGTTCTGGTTTTGCCTTCTCTTTGGGAACAGGTTCTGTTTTTGCCTCCTCTTTGGGAACAGGTTCTGGTGTTGCCCTCTCTTTTGGAGCAGGCACAGGTTTTACCTTCTCTTTGGGAACAGGTTCTGGTTTTACCTTCTCTTTTGGAACAGGTACTGGTTTTGCCTTCTCTTTGGGAATAGGTTTGGGTTTTACCTTCTCTTTTGGAGCAGGCTCAGGTTTTGCCTTCTCTTTTAGAACAGGTTTTGCTTTTGTCTTCGCTTTTGGAACAGGTTCTGGTGTTGCCTTCTCTTTTGGAACAGGTTCAGGTTTTGCCTTTTCTTTGAGAACAGTTTCTGGTTTTACCTTCTCTTTTGGAACAGGTTCTGCTTTTGCCTTCTCTTTTGGAACAGGTTCAGGTTTTGCTTTCTCTTTTTGAGCAGGCACAGATTTTACCTTCTGTTTTGGAGCAGGCACAGATTTTACCTTCTCTTTTGGAGCATGTTCTGCTTTTGCCTTCTCTTTGGAAACAGGTTCTGGTTTTGCCTTCTCTTTGGGAACAGGTTCTGGTTTTGCCTTCTCTTTGGAAACAGGTTCTGGTTTTGCCTTCTCTTTGGGAACAGGTTCTGGTTTTGCCTTCTTTTTGGGAACAGGTTCTGGCTTTGCCTTCTCTTTGGGAACAGGTTCAGGTTTTGCCTTCTCTTTTGGAAGAGGTTCTGCTTTTGCCTTCTCTATTGGAACAGGTTCAGGTTTTGTCTTTTCTTTGAGAACAGGTTCAGGTTTTACCTTCTCTTTTGGAACAGGTTCTGGTTTTGCCTTCTCTTTTGGAACAGGTTCAGGCTTTGCCTTCTCTTTTTGAGCAGGCACAGATTTTACCTTCTCTTTTGGAGCAGGCACAGATTTTACCTTCTCTTTGGGAACAGGTTCTGGTTTTGCCTTGTCTTTGGGAACAGGTTCTGGCTTTGCCTTCTCTTTTGGAACAGGTTCAGGTTTTGCCTTTTCTTTTGGAAGAGGTTCTGCTTTTGCCTTCTCTATTGGAACAGGCTCAGGTTTTGCCTTCTCTTTGGGAACAGGTTCAGGTTTTGCCTTGTCTTTTGGAACAGGTTCTGGTTTTGCCTTCTCCTTCGGAAGAGGTTCTGCTTTTGCCTTCTCTTTTGGAACAGGTACTGGTTTTACCTTCTCTTTTGGAACAGGCTCAGGTTTTGCCTTCTCTTTTGGAACAGGCTGTGGTTTTGACTTTTCTTTGGGAATAGGTTCTGGTTTTACCTTCTCTTTTGGAGCGGGCTCAGGTTTTGCCTTCTCTTTTAGAACAGGTTCTGCTTTTGTCTTCGCTTTTGGAACAGGTTCTGGTGTTGCTTTCTTTGTTGGAACAGATTCTGGTTTTGCCTTTTCTTTGACAACAGGTTCTGGCTTTGCCTTTTCTTTTGGAACAGGTTCAGGTTTTGCCTTCTCTTTTGAAACAGGCACAGATTTTACCTTTACTTTTGGAGCAGGCACAGATTTTACCTTCTCTTTTGGAGCATGTTCTGCTTTTGCCTTCTCTTTTGGAACATGTTCTGGTTTTGCCTTCTCTTTTGGAACAGGTTCTAGTTTTGCCTTCTCTTTTGGAACAGGTACTGGCTTTGCCTTCTCTTTTGAAACAGGCTCAGGTTTTGCCTTCTCTTTAGGAACAGATTCTGGTTTTACCTTCTCTTTTGAAGCAGGCTCAAGTTTAGCCTTTTCTTTGAGAACAGGTTCTGGCTTTGCTTTCTCTTTTGGAACAGGCTCAGGTTTTACCTTCTCTTTTGGAGCAAGTTCTGGTTTTGTCTTCTCTTTTGGAAGAGGTTCTGCTTTTGCCTTCTCTTTGGGAACAGGCTCTGGCTTTGCCTTCTCTTTTGGAACAGGCTTAGGTTTTACCTTCTCTTTTGCAGCAGGCTCAGGTTTAGCCTTCTCTTTTGGAGCAGGAGCAGGTTTTGCCTTCTCTTTTGGAACAGGTTGTGGTTTTACCTTCTCTTCTGGAGCAGGCTCAGGTTTTGCCTTTTCTTTGAGAACAGGTTCTGGTTTTACCTTCTCTTTTGGAGCAGGTTCAGGTTTAACCTTCTCCTTGGAAACAGGTTCTTGCTTTGCCTTCTCCTTTGGAACAGGTTGTGGTTTTACCTTCTCCTTTGAAGCAGGCTCAGGCTTTACCTTCTCTTTTGGAGCAGGAGCAGGTTTTGCCTTCTCTTTTGGAACAGATTGTGGTTTTACCTTCTCCTTTGAAGCAGGCTCAGGTTTTACCTTCTCTTTTGGAGCAGGAGCAGGTTTTGCCTTCTCTTTTGAAACAGGTTGTGGTTTTACCTTCTCTTTTGGAGTAGGCGCAGGTTTTGCCTTCTCTTTGGGAACAGATTCTGGCTTTGCCCTCTCTTTTGGAACAGGTTCGGGTCTTACCTTCTCTTTTGGAGCAAGCTCAGGTTTTGCCTTTTCTTTTGGAGCAGGCTCAGGTTTAGCCTTCTCTTTTGAAACAGGTTCTGGTTTTGCTTTCTCTTTGGGAACAGGTTCTGGTTTTGCCTCCTCTTTTGGAGCAGGCTCAGGTTTAGCCTGGTCTTTGGGAAAAGATTCTGGTTTTGTCTTCACTTTTGGAAGAGGTTCTGCTTTTGCCTTTTCTTCGGGAACAGGTTCTGGTTTTACCTTAGGAGCAGGCTCAGGTTTTGCCTTTTCTTTTGGAACAGGTTCTGGTGTTGCCTTCTCTTTGGGAACAGGTTCGGGTTTTACCTTCTCTTTTGGAGAAGGTTTTGGTATGGCTCTCTCTTTTGGAGCAGGCTCAGGTTTTGCCTTTTCTTTTGGAGCAGGCTCAGGTTTAGTCTTCTCTTTTGAAACAGGTTCTAGTTTTGCCTTCTCTTTGGGAACAGGTTCTGGTTTTGCCTCCTCTTTTGGAGCAGGCTCAGGTTTTGCCTTCTCTTTTGGAGCAGGCTCAAGTTTAGCTTTCTCTTTTGAAACAGGTTCTGGTTTTACCTTCTGTTTTGAAACAGGTTCTGGTTTTGCCTTGTCTTTGAGAACAGATTCTGCTTTTGCCTTTTCTTTGGGAACAGGTTCTGGTGTTGCCTTCTTTTTTGGAGAAGGTTCAGGTTTTACCTTCTCTTTGGGAACAGGTTCTGGTTTTGCCTTCTCTTTTGGAGAAGGCTCAGGTTTTGCCTTCTCTTTGGTAACAGTTTCTGGTATTGCCTTCTCTTTTGGAGAAGATTCTGTTTTTTTCTTCTCCTTGGGAACAGGTTCTGGTTTTGCCTTCTCTTTGGTAACAGGTTCTGGTTTTGCCTTCTCTTTTGGAAGAGGTTCTACTTTTGCCTTCTCTTTTGGAACAGGTTCTTGTTTTTCCTTCTCTTTGGGAACAGGTTCTGGTTTTTCCTTCTCTTTGGGAACAGGTTCTGGTTTTCCCTTCTCTTTGGGAACTTGTTCTGCTCTTGCCTTCTCTTTAGGAAAAGGTTCTGGTGTTGCCTTCTCTTTGGGAACAGGTTCTGGTTTTACCTTCTGTTTTGAAACAGGTTCTGGTTTTGCCTTGTCTTTGAGAACAGATTCTGCTTTTGCCTTTTCTTTGGGAACAGGTTCTGGTGTTGCCTTCTTTTTTGGAGAAGGTTCAGGTTTTACCTTCTCTTTGGGAACAGGTTCTGGTTTTGCCTTCTCTTTTGGAGAAGGCTCAGGTTTTGCCTTCTCTTTGGTAACAGTTTCTGGTATTGCCTTCTCTTTTGGAGAAGATTCTGTTTTTTTCTTCTCCTTGGGAACAGGTTCTGGTTTTGCCTTCTCTTTGGTAACAGGTTCTGGTTTTGCCTTCTCTTTTGGAAGAGGTTCTGCTTTTGCCTTCTCTTTTGGAACAGGTTCTGGTTTTTCCTTCTCTTTGGGAACAGGTTCTGGTTTTTCCTTCTCTTTGGCAACAGGTTCTGGTTTTCCCTTCTCTTTGGGAACTTGTTCTGCTTTTGCCTTCTCTTTAGGAAAAGGTTCTGGTGTTGCCTTCTCTTTGGGAACAGGTTCTGGTTTTGCCTTTTCTTTAAGAGCAGGCCCAGGTTTTGCCTTTTCTTTTAGAACAGGTTCTGGTTTTGCCTTCTCTTTTGGAACAGGTTCTGGTGTTGCCTTCTCTTTTGGAAGAGGTTCTGCTTTTGCCTTCTCTTTTGGAACAGGTTCTGGTGTTACCTTCTCTTTGGGAACAGGTTCTGGTTTTACCTTCTCTTTGGGAACTTGTTCTGCTTTTGCCTTCTCTTTGGGAACAGGTTCTGGTTTTGCCTTCTCTTTGGGAACAGGTTCTGGTTTTGCCTTCTCTTTGGGAACAGGTTCTGGTTTTGCCTTTTCTTTAAGAGCAGGCCCAGGTTTTGCCTTTTGTTTTAGAACAGGTTCTGGTTTTGCCTTCGGTTTAGGAACAGGTTCAGGTGTTGCCTTCTCTTTGTGAACAGGCTCAGGTTTTGCCTTCTCTTTGGAAACAGGTTCTGGTTTTGCCTTCTCTTTGGGAACAGTTTCTGGCTTTGCTCTCTCTTTTGGAGCAGGCTCAGGTTTTGCCTTCTCTTTGGAAACAGGTTCTGGTTTTGCCTTCTCTTTTGGAACAGGCTCAGGTTTTACCTTCTCTTTTGAAGCAGGTTCTGGTTTTACCTTCTCTTTTGGAAGAGGTTTTGGCTTTGCCTTCTCTTTTGAAACAGGCTCAGATTTTACCTTCTCTTTTGGAGGAGGTTCTGGTTTGGCCTTCTCTGTTGGAACATGTTCAGGTTTAACCTTCTCCTTGGAAACACGTTCTGGCTTTGCCTTCTCTTTTGGAGCAGGTTCAGGTTTTGCCTTCTCTTTTTGTGCAATTTCTGCCTTGGCCTTCTCCTTTTGGACAGTTTCAAGTTTTGTCTCTTTTTTCAGAGAAGGCACTTGTTTTACCTTTTCTGTTGGAACGGGTTTAACCGTGACCCTTCCTTTTAAAGTGGGTACAGGTATTACCTTGTCTTTTGGAACAGGTTCACGTGCCATTTCTTGTGGAGCAGGTTCAGGTTTTGGAGCAATTTCTGCCCTGACCTTTTCTTGTGGAACAGGTTCAAGTTTGGCACTTTCTTTTGGAGAAGCTTCAGGTTTTACCTCCTTTTTTGGAGATGGTTCTGGTTTTACCTTCTCTTTTGGGGAAGGTTTAGGTTTAGCCTTCTCTTTTAGAATTGTTTCAGGTTCTACTTTCTTTCCTGGAGCAGGTTCAGGTTTTGACTCTTTTGAACCAGTTTCTGGCTTGGCCTTCTCTTTTGGAAGAGCTTCAGGTTTTTCCTCCTCTTTTGGAGTAGGTTCAAGTTTTGCCTTTACTTTTGGAGCAGCTTCGTGTTCTGAAAAATAGTTGTGCCATTCTGTCATTCCACTTTGTATGTTTACTTGTTTGCTAGCTTTTTTTTTTCCTCTGCTGATTGTCAAATTGGCTAATTAAATACACAAGAGTAACCGAGTTTGCTTGTTTATTGGCTTGACTAACTTAACTAGACAGAGGTTACATTATATTCACTGCATCGTAGTTCCCCCATAAAATGATAGTTTTTTTTTTTGAGGCTCTACGTTACTGTCAGAAGCAAATGAGTTCAAACCTGACTAACACTGATTAACTGTTACTGTTTGGCCTTTGAGCAAGGAAGATGATAATTACTAGATATAATTCCTGGAGAAATTGTGAGGGTTAGGATTAGGCTTGGATGCTATGGTAGCGCTGCACATGTATAGCTCTCATAGAAAGAAACAACCAGATGATATTGCAGTTTAACTTTTCCATTGAATTATATGGAAATCCACTGATCTGCTTCTGAGCTGGATATCTCGGCAACCAGTTGAGTTAGAGCTTTTTTTCTTTCTTTTTTTTTGTTGCCTTTTTTATGTATTTATTTTTTGGAGCAAGAGAGACAGGATGGTAATCAAGGATGGTGTGTGTAAATTCTTACATAAAAATTCTTACTTTGAGAACCCCATGTTATTCTGTGAGAAAATTGGTTTTGTGTCAGTTCCCAAACAAACAATAACTCCCAAACAGTCTGACTAATCTTCTTTAATTTTTAAATACATCACTCAGGGGGGTTGTTGTGGGGATGTGTGTGAGTAAGAATTGGCATTAGAAGGACTAAGGTAGTTTTTTGCTTACTCACTGTCTCTGCACTCCATAATCATTTTCAAAGGAGTGTGTTTGGGGTCAGGTTTTAAGGGGTTAATTATTTTTGATCAACATAATTCTTTCCAATAAGGTACAGATTTTTGGGATGTTCCACATGTCTCAACGGGCTAAAAATATGAGCAAGGGGTTTGGCTCAGGTCCCAAACAAATTCTCATAACTCTAAAACATTTGTTGCATTTGTTCCCCAGGCAATTTTTAGAGCACTCTGGAGACCTGGGTCTCCATTTTGATAAAATATGTATGTGTGTGGGGGAGATATAACTGTTCATTTAAACGTTTGATCCAATTTGCTTCCTGGGGAGGAGGTCCCTTATGCTCCAGTCTCTCTGTCTTAATTGGAAATTTTTTGAGGTATTAAAAGTGCAATTAAAGGGGCTTTCAGCCCCTGCTAATAATGATAACCCAAGTTTTTTTCCCCCTAGTAATTTTTCTGCCAATACATGGAGTTATTATTTCTGTTTTTATTTTTAGCATCTTTAGCTTATACATTTGGCAGACGTTCTTATCCAGAATGACTTATGAAAGTACTCGTCATTGGAAAAATCATTACACTGCTTCCTAGATTACTAACTAAGTTCCATCAGTTAAACACTGTTGGGAAGGGTGTTATTTTTGGTGAGATTAACCCAAATAGAGCAGATTTCATCTCTTTCTTAACCTCAGTTGCGGTAATTAAATTTGCATAGATTATTCAGTTACAGATCAACTATGCAATTACAGCTTATAAATGATTTAAACCATTGCAAAACTACGAAATACAGTAATATCTAAAATATGCTCACATACCTTTCTTAACAAGAGCTTTCTTGGCTTTCTCTTCTTCGGCCCCTGTAATGGACACAAAAAAGATGTCGTCTATTAAATTGTATCAACATTACAAATGAGTGAATTCTCAGTTCTCATTAGTCAGAAGGAAGGTGTTGATTAATTTTCTGCAACAGCAGGTTAAAGCTATAACCTTTTTTAAAAAAAATCAAAGTTAATAAAAAAAGATTGACAGGTTTATTTGGATTGACAAGAAACAATATGGCACAAGGAAACCAGAAAAGACATGAATAATTGTAAAAATTTCAAAATGTACAATCATTTCATGTCATAGTTTTTTGGTGTCATAGTTTGACGGCGTGAGTCTGATTTGTAACCAGTCCGGTTATTCATTTCATATATACTCTGCTGTCACATGACATAGAAAATGGACCTTGGATCTGTCGTAAACATTTGACAGCTGCTGTCACCTCCTGGCTAGCCAGTGGTGCACAGTGTAGCCTATATAGGCATATATAGTTACGCAGTTCATTGCAGTTTGTTTGGTAGACATAGTTACATTATTTTTGGGGGAGCTGCAATCAATTTTCAATGTACGATAATTTGTCCCAAAATGAGATTATTCTGGGGTTTCTGTAAGATTATTGGGATTTTTTTTTTTTACAACACTGGAAACACTGTATTTAGTGGCAAGACTAAAATTGACTAAAAATAGACTATTCAGATTTGTTAAGTTATATCAATATTAAAAACTTTATAGATATCGTTGATAGAAGTGTATGATTTGGTAATGTGTAACCATGTAAAGTTAAATAATTTGTACTTATAGCATGGGGAAATTATTTTTCCCATATCCCAGTTTAGGAAGCTGTGGTCAGCCAGGTTACAGCACCCCTGGAGTAGGGTTAAGGACTCAACAGTGGCAATTAGTCGGTGCTAGGGCTCGAACCCTCGACCTTCTGATCAATTACCCGCAGCTTTGCATCACCACTCCCACCACTGGCCCTGTTATGAAGAGACTAGTACTGAAAAAGAACATATGACTAGTGTACTGTGAAAATATTTCTCGTTCTCTCACTTTGGTTTCATGCTGGTTTCAGTAAGTAATAAAAAATACTTGATGTTATTTGATGTTATTTAAAAAAAAAAAAAAAAATTTCCAGCCATTTAATACACACTAATGCTTAATTAATTTTAAAATGCATCCAAGCATTATATTGCTAATAAACTAAAAGTGTGAAATCATGGTTTAGGTAATAATCCCTGTTCAGATTGTCTTAATGTATTTTATGTTACTGCAGATTTGTTCCTCACACTGGTGAGTGTGAACCTGAACCTGCTCAGTTTTCACAAATTAAATACATTGTGCTAAAATACATACTGGACTTATTACATTAAATATTTCTCCATGCAAAAGCATGATTGTTTAGTTCAGTTTTGGATGTGTATACTGTATATATTGTATACTTTAAATACAGAATCAAACCCCAACTAGTTTAGGATTTAATATTAGATTATGGATTGCGATTCTCACCTGTAGTTTTTGCAATCTTGCTTACATCCTCTTTAGGCTTTTCTTTCAGTTTTGCCTTTTCTTTCATCATCTCTTCTTTTTTCTTCTTCTCTTTTTCCTTTTCTTTCTCAACTTTTTTCTCAGCTTCTTCTGCAACCTTTTCAGCCCGCATTTCTGTAACAATGCACAAGTCGCAGTTTTTGTACAATGTAGAATCAGTGCAGTAAATATCAACATTTTATTACACGATCTCTGTGCACAAAGAGAAACTAAATGAATCACCTTGAATGACCTTGTCAACCTCCTCCCGAACTTTTTTCTCTGTGGCTATTCTTTCTTGCTCCAGAACTAAAATTCACATACGTAGATTACATGAGAGATACATTTTAAATTATGAACATGAATACAAAAGACCTCCAGTCACTTAGTAATTAGATAATCAGACATCAGAACTGATGTGAAACTAAAAAACGCAGTATAAGAGCATTGCATTTTACACGTTTGGTATTTGTAAAGAGTTGCACCAATATTTAATAAGTAGTACTAAAAGTTTAGATATACATAGAAATAATGTGACTGTGTGAGTTGAATGCTGCTATAGAGTATTAGATAAGATTATATAAGAGAAACAAAAAGGTGAAATAGTGAAAAAAAGGTGGATGAGGACACATTTTAGTGCGAGTCAAACGGCATCAAATATCTTCTTTAACAAAAAAAAAAGCTCTAGAATTTCTTACCTTATATCTGACACCTTATAATAATAATAATAATAATAATAATAATAATAACATGAAAATGTAAAAAAAAATATACATCTATGTAAAATAACAATAATATACAAAAATTAAAAAAAATTGATATACCTCACTAGAAACTTAGAAAAGTCTGGTATTTTACTAATGATATATGTTTTAGTAATGATAATCCAACTAAATAATTCACTTGTGACTTATTTTATTTGTTTTGGATAAAATACAGTCAAGTGGATTTACTTAGTATAAATATACCTAAATTATCTTTAACCAATGAATTAATTACAGCACGTCCTGGAACAAATCAGTGTTACCTTATGGCAGATTTAACAACACAGTTCTGCTGAGATATGAGTATGAGCTTTAATGAGCTTTAGTGCATGTATGCATTAATGTGGTGTTTCCCACAAGTGTGGTGCCCGACCCCCTAATGGGCAATAAGGACACTGCAAGTGGGCGGTGAAACATCATTTATAACAAATAAATAAAACGTCTTGAATTTTCACATTTGTAATTACGTTTAAAATTCCCATTTATGTTTAAGTATTTACATACTAATAAAACTAAGCTCTGGGATTTAAACAATGTTATATTCTTAAGTTATCTTGTCTTGGGTGTTGATCAGAGTTTTATTTAAAGGTTTGGGAGAGCCACATAAGATTTTCACATTTCAAACTGGGCCGCAGCCTTGATAAGCTGATAAAAATGTGGCTTCACTGTTAATGGTGCAAGAAAACATGAAAAGTAATGTTTGAGCATTTAAAACATTAAAATGCAAAACCGTCTGGTTTTACAGTTTCTGTCCCTATTTGACCGTATAGAGAAAATCGACTTACTGGATGACAAATTATTTCATTGAAACATTTCCTAAAATCCTGTGTTAACAGGCTTAAAAAACTGTTCTTTTTGTTCTTCTAATGCATCTTTGTTGGGTCCACTACCAATCTGGCAAATAGCAGCACAAGTTGTTACTCAAACAGTCAATTCATGGCCCAGTGTTCTAACTCTGTAATGGATCAGTGCCTAAAACAAATGATAATGGATCTGAGTTTGGCCAAATGTGTGAGCAAAGGTATGAAAAAAGAGGTGGAACAAAACAGAACAAAACAAATAAGTACTTAGTAAATAATGAATGTTGCTCATTAGTTTATCATTATTTAGTACTTTTAGGATTTTAGGAAATGCTTATAGTGATATAATAGTGCTACGATTTTACACTTTTCAGGAAACACATCCCATCAGATTAATAAATGTATAGAAGGAACATCCATCTAAACATGGCTAATTGTGAGACCATACATAAAAAAAATGATTTCACAGAATGAAACAAACATTTTTATACCTTTTTCATTCTCATCATGAAGCTCATCCTCTTCATCATGGGTTTCCTTGGTTGTCGCTCCATGCTTTGCTTGATCTCTTGTGACTGGTTGTCTCTTTCTATCATTGTTGTTGTTATTTTCATCGTCACTCTGATCTACATCATCTTCTATACGAAACTGAACATGGACCGCATCATCGTTTGAATCTACACTGTGAGGATCACTGCTTATACCTTTCATCACTGTTTCCTCAACCTGATCCTCCTTTACTTCCTTAATGTCTTCTTTTAGAACTTCTGCTTTCATTTCATCCCCAACTCTGTCATGAGAATCAAGAGATGATTCAGTAGTCGCTATCTCCTGAGCAAGCAACTGAGTTTCTTCTTCATATGCGTCTTTCATAGGAACTTGTGTTAAAGTTATTGGTTTTTCTGCATCATCGTCATCACCATCATTAACAAGAGAAACATCAACTGATTCCATTTTAATCTGGTTCCCGGGTAGAATTCCTCTTGTTATGGATCGGTCTTCATCTATGCTTTTGGTTGCAGGTGGTTTTAACTCCTCAACATTTGAAACAACAGATTCCTCTTTAATCATGGTACCTGATGACATGTCAGTAGTCTTAGTATGGTCATGATCAGTCTTGTTTGTCAGAGTAGCAGGTAATTTTACTGGTTCACCAGCATCACCAGAAACGATTTCAACTGGTTCCATTTTTATGGTAGGTTTTAATGGTATCTCTTCAATGTTTAAAACTGTGGGCTCAACAGATTCCTCTTTAATAGTGGTCTCTGAGAAAGTCTCACCAGTTTGGTCTTCATCAGTCTTGTTGGTTGCAAGGACTTCTACTGGTTCCTCTTCAATACTGGCATCAGAAACATCAAAATTTTTAACTAATTCCTCTTCACCAAGAGCCTCTACATTGGTTTGGTCTTTGGGGTGCACTGTTGATGTTGATTTTATTGGTTCCTCCTCATCAGCAATGGTATCATTATTAATTTTCTCCTCGAATGCAACGTCTAAGGAGGTGTCATCTGTTTGAGTTTGGTTTTCATTTGTTCTCTCATTTTCTTCATCTTTTTCTTCTGCAACGAAAGAAGCACTGACAGTTTCAACTGGATCTTCATCTGCCATCTTATGAATCGACTCCATTTCCACTTCTCTAATAATGTCATCCTCAATGCCTTCACCCAATTTATCTTCACGTGAGTCAATTTCCTGATCTGTGACTTCTTCCTTTGGTCCAGATGCTTCCTTTTCATTTGAGACATCAACAACATCTTGCATAGCTTCAGCTGGATCTTTAATGCTCGTCACTTCCAGTGATTCTGCCAAGCTGACACCATCATCATCATTATCATCCTCCTCCACGTCAGATACCTTCCTTTGGTCCTTCACATCTGCAATGTCTTTTGTGTCCCATTTAGCAATATCCGATTTCAAAAGCTTGCTTTTCAGGCTGAGATAGGCGGCATCCTTTTTCCTGCTCAGTAGTTCTGCAACTGTTTCATGAAGCCATTTTGTTCAGTTAGGTTAAAAAACGTTGAATTTAATGAGGTGTAAAATACCAACCCAGTCTCATGCAAAATTTGTAGGATGGTCAACAAGGGAAGGACACATTTATTATACTAAATTTAATTTAGACGAGTGAAGTTGTAAATAAATCCACCCCTTATGATAAACGTCAATAATTCAAATTGATTGTGTGTACGATGAGTCATGACACCTTACAGGAAAAAATTACAGAATTATACCACAGCACTGTTGAATTCTTGAATCTGATTAGTCTAAAAGTACTGATGGAAAAAAAATAGGGTAAGTCATTATAACGGTTTATATCTATTATAAGTGAATTATGGGAAACGTTTCATGAAATCTACAACATGTCTCTAAATAATAAATGAAAAACTGTTAGTGTTAGAAAATCCCTGTGGTCTAAAAAGAATAAAACACCTTGAGACATGCTTTTATTGGAAAAGAATCAGGTTTAGAGCAGTAACTATAACTTTGCTTCAGCACACCACTCTATCAATGACTATTTTCCTATACCGACACACTACAAAAATGTTTTATTCTTTATTGTACATGCAGGGAAGGGTAAATGTTTAAATGATGGTCCAATGAAGACCTAAGCATTAGATATACACTATATGGACAAAGTATTTGGCGAAATTATTGAATCAGGTGTTTTAGTCAGGCCCCTTATCCCCAGTGAATCTCAATGCTTCAGTATACCAACACATCCTGGACAATGCTATGTTTTACTAAACTTTGTGTCCACAGTTTGTCGAAGGCCCTTTTCTACTCTAACATGACTGAGCCCCAGTGCAAAAATCAACAACCATTAAGACATGGTTTGATGAGTTCGGTGTGGAAAAACTTGACTGGCCTTAACACAGAGCCCTGACCTCAACTCCGTCTAACACCTTTGGGATGAACTGGAACGGAGATTGCAAACCAGGCCATCTTGTCCAATGTTAGTGCCTGATGTCATAAACGCTCTACAGAATGAATAGGCACAAATTCCCACAGAAACAATCCAAAATCTTGTGGACGGCCTTCTAAGAAGAGTGGAAGCTTATAGCTGCAGAAGGGGGACCGACTCCATATTGCAGTGTCTATATTTGGATACAATGTCACTGCAGGTTTGGCCAAACACTTTTGTCTATATAGAGTATTTCGGATTTTAATTTGAACTAAAATGATAACTATAAATAACTAGTCTACATTTCTAAGTGGAGCTCAACATTGTACGTTCAGCAAGTTTAAATATTCAATATATCCATATATATTCCATACTGTGAACCAAAAATGATTATTACTTTTTTCTATTAGAATTCTAATTCTGCCACTTACCATAACTTTACACGTCAGTTAGTTCATGCGAATTCATACAAATTTGCAATTGTGAGAATGAATTGGTAATTTTGTCAGACTTCATTGTAAAAAGTGGAAATCAGGAAAAGAAATCAAAGGCAAGGCATTTCACAGGGATAAGTTTATTTTGTATCCGAGTTTTTTTTTTTCATGCATATCCATTCCAGATTAGACAAGATCAAAATGTTCAAAAATGTGTTTTTTTTTCCAAGATAATGTGCATAAAATACAGAAAGGGTTGAATAACAATGCAGAGAAGAAATTACAATCAAAACATTACTCACACTCTGTTAATACAGGAACATTTTCATGTTTTCCATGCACCATTAGGATTGAAAATATTATTTTTTTTCTTCATATTTATTCTGTCCCAGCATGGTAATTGGACAAATTAGGTCCATAGACAGAAATGGTGGATTTAAACAATAATAATAATAATAATAATAATAATAATAATGCCGACTGTGTATTAAATTTTGATCATGCACCTGTTATTCATGCTCTGTTTGTTTGGGATTTGTTTCTCAGTGCAGTCCGAGCAACTTAGCGATTTTTATAAGTTTTCTTATGGTTTGTTCTAATTGCGGTTAACCTTTTGTCAAATTTTGTAGTGAAATGTTACTAACCTTTTTCCTTAGGAGGCAGGAATTCTCCTGTGGAAATGTATTTCATGTAGAAATTTTCATGAAGAGAATGAAAAGTGCAGTTTAACAAAGGTAGCATAAAAAATATATAAATTTTATAAATTGAATACATTATTATATAAATAATACATTTTGTACAAAGAATTGTAATTTTATACTATGAAACACATTTATATGTAATTTTAACACATGGAATAAAATATACTGAGTTTAATTAGGTACATCTAACTACATAATTAAAATAAAATGCATACTTAAGACATCACTTCAGTGCTGTTTAATGCTGATTAAAAAACAATTCATGTTTAAGCTATATTGCGGTCAATCAAAACCAGTAATTTATTATGAAATTATGCATCATTTGAGATGGTAGTTTGATTCTGTAAAACTTACGCTGGTGTCCTTCTACGTGAATAGAGGACGTATTGTCCAAGGCAGTTGTTTTTGGTTAAACTAAAGTCAATGCAACCTTTAGTTCATACCTGAATAATTATTTATCTAATATATATAATTGTTTTTATACTAACCTTTTCTCCTGATCACATGGGGTGTCTCATCTAAATGCAAAGAGCAGGGTGTCGCATAAAAAAACTATTAGAACATTGATGCAACATATAACAATATATATATATATATATGGGGGTTGGACAATGAAACTGAAACGGCTGGTTTTAAACAACAATAATTCATTAGTATGGTGTAAAGCCTCAATTTGCGGCCAATACAGCATCAATTCGTCTTGGGAATAACAGATACAATTCCTACACAGTGGCCAGAGGGATTTTGAGCCATTCTTCTTGCAAAATAGTGGCCAGACTCGCTCCTCCAAAACACCCCAAAGTGGCTCAATAATATTTAGACTGTGTAGTCTACAATAAATATTCACAATTAAATTGTTCAAATTATGGGAGATTTCATTTTCATGTTCATCAAACCACTCTGTCACTAGTCTTGCTGTGTGTATTGGTGCATTATCATCCTGATACATGACGCCACCTTCAGGATACAATGTTTGAACCATTGGGTGCAAATGGTCCTTCAGAATGGTTCGGTAGGCCTTGGCAGTGACGCGCCCATCTAGCACAAATATTGGGCCTAGGGAACGCCATGATATGGCAGCCCAAACCATCACTGATCCACCCCCATGCTTCACTCTGGGCATGCAGCAGTCTGGGTGGTACGCATCTTTGGGGCTTCTCCACACCATACCGGATGTTGAAAGACTGCTTTCACTTGTGTCCACAGTTACTCCTATTTGATGTGGTTTGTCCTTCTTGGTGGTGTGCTGACATTACTCTGGATACCATGGCTCTTGTTACATCACAAAGACTTGCTTGTTCACAGATGCGCCAATGGTTTAATAATCCTCTGCTAATTAAACCTTCACACTCTGCTCTTACTGGTGGAATATGCAATCAATGAAGATTGTCCAACCCCTGCTGTACTGTATATATATATATATATACTGTATATAAGTCAAAAGTTTAGTTTTTCTTTCTTTCTTCTTTCTACACTGTAAAATAATGCTGAAGGCATCCAAAAACACAATAATCTCAGTTGATATTGAGATGTATCTGCTACTTATGCTCGGTAAATCCTTCATAATGCCTCTAATCTAAAGGTGCTGTTTGATACTTGGTGATTTCTGAGGCTGGTACCTCTAAATTAACTTTTGGTCTTGCTTTCCTGTGATGGTCTTCATTAAAGCCAGTTTCTTCACGGTGCTTGATGCGTTTTGCAAATGCACTTGACAATACTGTTCCAAAACAGTATTTCAGAATTCAACGATTCCAGAACAGCTGACCTTCATGTCTTAAAATAACAACTGAATGATGTTGTTGTTGTTTCTTATTTACTGTACTTTTTGCCATATGTGTTATTTCACTCACTCATCATTGTCTATACCACTTTATCACTAAACAAAAAAAACACTTAATTAGAAGGTGTGCCCAAACTTTTTTTACATACCTTTATCCTCCATTAAGACATTAGAGAGGTACGCTAAAAACATGTCCCTCCTGTCAGAGAATTCCTCAACCGTGTCTGTGACAACCTTCATGGGATCAAAGTGAATATCAGAAACACCGCCTGGGGAAATAAAAACAGAAGTTACATTGAAATTACATGAAAATGCAGAAACCTGTAAATGCTTTGTTATCGTTGTACCTTCGTCCCCAGAGAACAGGTTGGACACTTGGGTGACGATGTTGTTTTTGAGGTTTTGTGCTCCTTCAAGAACATCGCTGGCCAATTCCATTGGACTTGTGCTCGTTTTAGGAATCCAGACTAAGAAAGATAAGCTCGATTCAGCTCATTGTACAGTATATTTTCATTTAGATTACAACTCCATTGCTGAACCACTTGTTGAAGATTGATGGACTGTATTTCTGTCTCATCTCTAATTATTTTTGCAACTACTTTTTTTTGTGGTGGTTTTGTAATTAACTCAAATTCTTGAGTTGAAACAGTTGAAAATTTTTTATCAGAACATAATAATGTGTTTTATTATTTATTATTTTCATACCTTCTATGCCTTTAAACATTCCTGTGAAAGCACTCAGGATGGCCTTGATCATGTCTGAAATATTTCCAGCTCCTTCAGCGACCCGTTCCAGAGGATTGAGGATTACTTTATCCAGAAGATCTAATCAGGACAGAGAGTGGAATTATATTATGGAGAAAAGTATACAGCTTGTATCTTGTTCAAAGTGAACATATGCTTGCCAGTTTATTAGGTATAGACATCGAAGCCCTAATAAGCTGGCAGCTCTGTGGAGTCTTGCCTCGAATTGCTTCTTAACTCGATGTTAAGATTCTGCAAGCTGAAAAAATGGGCCTAAAAATTTATTAATAAGTCAGTTTTACTGACTGACATTTTTGGGATCATTTGATAATCTATATATATATTAAAACTATCTGTACATTGATGATATTTGCGAGTGAGACATGAGATGAGTAATAGAACACATCAAGATTTTTGTCTGTCTGTTTGTTTGTGCACACATCACGTTAAAATAACTGAACGAATTTTAATGGGGTTTCCACAGGTATATTTGGCCAAGCTTAAGGTAACATATAGGCTTTGTTGCCTTGCAGTTGGCCCACGAGAAAAGAAGATATGTTACTGTGAAATTTAAATGGTGAATTCAAACAGAAAAATTCTGTAACAGATGGTGCTGTAAATTTTTTAATGTGCGCTTATGAGTGTGTGATTAAAATCTACTTAATAAACGTGATCTCACACCTTCATTCCACGTACTTCACGCTAACATGTCAAAGTTTTAGTTCATTCCAAAATTCACCAGATGGCACTGTACATTTTCAAAACACGCTTATGAGTGTGCAATTAAATTCCATGTGAACAAAATCGCGAGCACATCTAGTTTGATAATGTGTTTCCTTTTCATGCACCCTGTTTTTCACTTCCTTGAAAGAAGGAGTTACTGTAAGAAATGAAGCAATGAAATAGGAAAGCGGCAGTTTGTTCATCGAGTACCGTGGTAGTACTATGGTGCGTACCACAACACTTTAGTGAACACCATGGTTCTTATTGGGTACGACAGTGGCTACCAAAGTTCGGCAGGTGTCTAATGCGGTAGTTTTCTGTAGGTTATTTAATAGGTTTCTGTTGTGTAACAGGGCCAGTGTTTTTTACCTAAACTGTGGTAAAAAATTCTTATGGGAAGAAAGGCTTTTATTAGAAATTCCTTTGCACTTCCAGGGTCCGGGTTCGATTCCCGGCCAGGCTCGATTCCCGTCTGTGTGTGCATGGAGTTTGCATGTTCTCCCTGTGCTTGGTGGGT
>JAOVVA010000002.1:1502583-1514293 GCA_028565275.1 Leiocassis micropogon | reverse complement strand
CCTCCTGGGATAGGCTCCAGGTCCCCGTGACCCTGAATACAGGATAAAGCGGTATAGAAGATGAGTGAGTGAGTGAGACTTCTTGAAATTAGATTCCAGTGATTAGTCACTTTTCTTGGCGTTCAAGGAATTGTGTTGACTTTCCTACAGTGAACAGTACGCAAATTTGAAGTTGTAATGCTGAGTTACTTTCAAACATGTGGAATAAATATTCAGCCAGGCTTCTGCTCCAATCATTCATTTCATTTAATGCATCACTGCCGGGTTTAAGGAAAGAAGTGACCCCTTCACTTTCTGCTGGGAAACAAAATAAAAGAGAAGAAAACGTTACATTGTACAAAGCCGTGACATGTATCATGTTTGATACTTCATGTTACTCAACGTTCATTTGAAAAAAAATATGAACTCCAAGTAGGAATTACCATGTATTCCTAACAGAAACGACGTCGAGGCTTCGGCCCACTGGTTAGCGACAGCCACCGGATCAGTGATTACAGCGGGAGCGTACTCTACAAGTAAAAATAAAATCGTAATACTTTTTACCTTTTTATATTTTATGTTTATTTACACCTAGAAAAACTGCATCTGACGTAAATCAACTTACCGTGTGCATTATGAAAAATGTCTGTAAATCCCTCAACAGCTTCGTTCACTGCTGTCATGGGATCCGAACTTATGTGTCGTAAATCTATAAAGAGAAAACATGTGAGTGCATCATTTTTCATTTCTGATGAATCACAGATCACAGATCGTTGTTCATAAAGTTTTAGAAGTCACTTACGTGTCAGCTGGTCGTCACTCACAAAGTCAAACATAAAAACTCCAGCTGCTGACCAGGAGATCAGAAGAGCAAAGATGATCAGCCACTGAGCCGGACGCTTTAAG
This sequence comes from Leiocassis micropogon, assembly GCA_028565275.1. Taxonomy (NCBI): domain Eukaryota; kingdom Metazoa; phylum Chordata; class Actinopteri; order Siluriformes; family Bagridae; genus Leiocassis; species Leiocassis micropogon. The sequence goes on along the minus strand of JAOVVA010000002.1, from coordinate 1,513,408 downwards.
ACCCTCATGAAGCCATGGTTTAGGAGCTCAGGGGGTGTCGAGTGCACATCTTCCTCATTTCGGACGTCCATTGTAAGGGGCTCTGCTCCAGAATGTACAGGATCAGAAGAACAGGGAAGTGACTACTCAGCGCATCTTAGGAATTACACTCATACATTCATTATACAGTCACACCATCCTGGGATGTCACACCTCCCTACCAGCAGAGGTCTCCCTCCCCTGTGTTCCAGCCCACCACTTTCAGGTTGCTTCCTGTTTTAGGGTGTGTAAAACACAAAACTCTAATTAATGCCCTACTGAGTCCTTGAACCCACTTTCTCCTGCATGTGATCTGGAAATCATTTTTGAAGAAGAACCAGTGTTTAAAATGTTGTCACATGAATTAAGGAACAATCAGAGAGGAGACGTGTTGATCAAGGACCCCACCACTACAGCCACTGAATATTAAATGATACTCCAGTAAAAATACACTCGGTCCAAATGAAATCTTTATATTGAAGTTTAATTAAGGGTAACAGGGCACATGGAATGGTGTTTTAATCGATAAAACATTCACTGATATCAGTTTAAACTGATGGTTTAGAGAGCAAGGTGGAAGAATCTGTCCATCTGTCCACTCCTTTTTTTATGGAAGAATGGCAAGAAGAAAGCCATTGTTGAAAGAAAGCCATAAGTCCCATAAAACAAACCATGTGGAACTGCAAACAGGACTTCTTATGGTGGACGGCCTTATGGTTTAGGTGGACAGCCATGTCTTGGTAGATTTGCAGTTGTGCCGTACTCTTTCCATTTTCAGATGATGGATTGAACATCCTTCTGTGAGATGTTTTTTATAAACTCATCCTGCTTTAAACTTCTCCGCAACTTAATCCCTGACCTGTCTGGTGTGTTCCTTGGGCTTCATGAAGCTGTTTGTTCACCAATGTTCTCTAATAAACCTCTGAGAGCACAGCTGTGTATTTATACTGAGATTCAATTACACACAGATGGACTCTATTTACTAATTAGGTGGCTTCTGAAGGTGAGTGGTTCCTCTGGATTTTGTTTAGGGGGATCAGAGTAAAGGGGGCTGAATACGAATGCACGTCACAGATTTTTATTTGTAAAAGATTTTGAAAACCGTTTATCATTTTCCTTCCACTTCTCAATTATGTGCCATTTTGTGCACATGACATCCCAACAAAATACATTTATGTTTGTGGTTTTAACATGACAAAATGTGGAAAAGTTTAAGGGTTATGAAATGTTTTGCCACAGGCAGGAGTTCAAAAAATCATAAAAAGGCCAGACAGTTTTTTCATTCAGTCTCAATCATTCATTCCCTATATCGATTATCCTGCACTTGGAAACTTGTCGCCTGTTCCAGAGGACTCGGGGCGGGTTACACCCTGGACGGGGTGCGAATCAATCACAGAACACACAAGCAGAGGGAATTTGGGACTGCCAATTAGCTTAATCTATGTGTCTTTGAAATGTGGGAAAAAACTGGAGTACCTGGAGGAAACCCACCAAGCACGGGGAGAACATGCAAACAATCCATGCACACAGAACCGAGGTGGGACTCTAACATTAGGCTGTTAGAGACGTTCCAGTTTCATGCATTAAACTTCACCAGGCTGGTAGCTGATGTGCGATATAAGAGACTGTGAAGGGATGTAAGAGACGTAAATCACCATTGACTAAATGAGGAGAAAGTGTCTAAAACGACTAGTGTGCCAGGAATGTTAATTATCAAAAGCTGATTAAATTAATCACCACAGCGAACTACCAGACTCTACAAAAGAACTGGGCGAATTTTCAGTTAGAGATAAAAAGGCAAAGAATTGTCACTCCAAATATTACACTGATATTATTGTTTACTGGTTTTTTTCATACAGTTATAAATGGGATGAGTTGATCATTCTGATATTTGAGAGCTCTATGTTTGGTGGCTGAAATGTGTGTCTCCCACTGATTGTGCTGTCATGGCCAGCATGTCAGGTGCTACATGGATGGTATTTTGGGGTTTTCCCCATGCCTAAATTTGATCCTGAACAAGTACAACCCTGCTATCACAGAAGATCGAAGGGTCTTTATCACGAAGTTTGTCAGAGTTCAGTATAGAGCGTCACAGTATGGGAGAAATCCTAGGCAGCAAAAAATCTGAGCCTGCTCTAAAAAAAAACCGCATAAATTATTCATATGGTGGTTCAAACCAGTTCTTTGGGACTTTGTAGGTTTGTGCCTCTTCGTTATGGATTATGATATGCTGAATTCCTACGATTTGCTATTTTTTATCTAGGACGTTTCCAAACTGTCATGATTTCAACTCACGTTGTCAACATCACGTGTACCCTATAACTCAAAGACAATGCAGCAGTAGCTACCTATTGTTGGTGCCTAAATCTCTGATTGATATGTAGTGCACGATGTAGGCCAACACTTTACTTCCTGCAATAATTTATTGTGTGTGTATATATAGGGAGGATGAAGTGATTTAAGGTTTGGCCCTAGATTGTTTGCTTAGTGCCAACTAAGACAGATGCCAAGATGAATGACATGAAACGTAGCACCATCTGGATTTAAATGTTAATTTTAAAAAAAAGCATGTTTATAAGAAGGAATCCTGAACAGCACCATCCAGATCATTGTTAACAGGTAGGCTGACAGGACATGAATAAAAAATCTCTGAAAATGGTTTGCCTTTTATGTGGCCCCTGAGGAGATTTGATACCTTTGACTTAGAAAAAAAACCTGACACACCCGACTGACTAAAAGACTGACTGTCCCTTAGAGACCTAATTTTTTGAGGATTAGGGCTTTCTTGTGTTAATTGTCAATGACAACCAGTTCTGAATAGCATGTATGACAGTTATGCAGTAAAAATCTAAAAAAAAATAAAGCTCTCACTCACTCACTCACTCATCTTCTATACCGCTTTATCCTGTATTCAGGGTCACAAGGATCTGGAGCCTATCCCAGGAGGCTTAGGGCATGAGGCAGGGTACACCCTGGACAGGGTGCCAATCCATCACAGGTCACACACACCCATTCACTCACTACGGGCAATTTGGGAACGCCAAACCTGCATATCTTTGGACTGTGGGAGGAAACCAGAGTACCCGGAGGAAACCCACCAAGCACGGGGAGAGCATGCAAACTTTATGCACACAGAGACGGGAATCGAGCCTGGCCAGGAATCGAACCCGGACCCTGGAGGTGCAAGGCGACAGTGCTACCCACTACACCACCGTGCTGCCCTAAAATAAAGCTGTTTCATAACAAACTGGACATTATGTTTCCCAGGAAATGCCATGTATATTTGAATAAAGGGGGAAATCCTCGGAATACCAGGACTGGTATAAACCTTAACCCATGATTTAAAAAATTAGCAAGTTTGGACAAATCGTTGGGGGTTCAAGAGAAAATCTTAGCAGTTCTTGCCAAGTCCTGATAATTCCTAGCAAATCTTGGAGTGTAGTAGGTACTTTGTAACAGTTAGTAGATAAATTGTGACAGTTCTTACATGGTTCTGTAACCAAGAACCGTCAAGAATTTTAATCCGCCGCAATGTAGGAAAAAGTTCAAGAATCTGGTAAAGCCCCAGTAGTAACTAAACACCATTTAGGTCAGTGTTCAGAGAATTTTTTCCAGGGCTTTCATTAAATCCCTCATTTGAAGAATCAAAGGAAGAACATGCAAACTCCACACTCCAAGTCGCGATGCTGGAAATGCACCCTCGAACCTGAAAGTTAAGCCACCCATAAACCGAACCCCCCACCTGAAATGGTGAAGTTTTCTGTATTTATCAAGTTTTTGTGTCTCTAGTGTCAACACTTTATAACAGAAGAGTTTTCCTCCATGATGGAGAACAAAATGGAAAAAAAGAGCAGATGTTGAGTGATAAAAGGAGCCTAATTTGTTTCATGACATTAACTGTAACTATAAATGTATCAAAAAATTCTAATTGCAACTAATGAGGAATAAAACACACCACCTTAATTAAATGTCAAAGCTAGCTACTAATTGGTTGAAATGACTCATCAGAAATGCTCTTTCCTGCATGTACACGTCTATTTATTTCAAATGACTTGACGCAGCAGGAGCTGACGCTTGCACCAGGACAAATATTTCACGCTTCTCAAATGTGCAGTCCAGAAGCTATCTTTGGTGTACTGTGTATCAGGATACCTCAAGCTATCTAAATGTGAACGTGCAAATCGTTTTTATTCTTATTAATCTTATTATTCTTATTCTGTGTGTGTTATGAGTTAGAGAGAATACAGATTGTATCTCTGCACAGGGCTGCTTGTTAAACGCTGGGTCAAAACAGTAACTCGATACAGCAAAGCTGAACGAATTACACTGGTGTTATATTACACTCCTGACATTTTTCCATAGACACGGCACAGTCATTAGAGTTCAACACATCATTTGGTGCTTAATGTCAGTCCACAAGCACTATTTTTATACAGTTTAATTATAATTTTTCTAACAAGTCGGCAATAAACCATAACAGGATGTAGCGCTGGATCAGTAGTTACAGCAATAGGCTTCTGATCGGACTGTTGTGAGTTCAAATCCCAGCACCACCAAGCCGCCATGGGTAGGTCTTCGTCTGAGGGTCCTTAACCCTGAGATGTTCACCGAATATTGGACTTTTAAGGGGCATTCTTTACATTTTAAATATGATTTACTTGAATATCTACTATAATTAAATGATCAAATTACATATTTAAAGCTCTGATACTGGAGACTCCTTTCAAAAGCATGACGTCAACATCTCCTTACACAAAGCTTTGCAAACTTAACCGGAGTGTTTCATGAATATATAATTATATAGCCATGTACGCAAATGCTGATCAACGACATATTGTGTATGGTTTTTACTGAATATTTCATTTTTTTGGATAATAATAAAATATGAATTTATTTTTTAAATATTTCTGATAATCAGGGTTGTGTTACAGTCTAGCTGTATAAAATGCTATAAAATCTACTTATGAGATAAAACACACACACACACACACACATAAAGTATATATAAAATTAAGATGGGGGAAAAAATCTAATTAGTTATGTATTGCGATTCTTTTGTTTAATAACTAAATTATTTATATATTTGCATTTGTGGTGATAAAATGTTGCAGTTCCTACAGGTGGTTCGCTCTAAACTATTAGCGCATTATTTGTTTAGAAGTGGAACAAAAATCTGAAATAAAAAATGATATCGAATCGGGATTATTTATAAAATCATGATATTTACAGAATCGCAATACAAACGGAATCAGCACCTGGGTATCGTGATGATATCGTATCAGATGCTCTCTGGTGATTCCCATTCCTGATATATAATCTCATATCAAGTAAATTATAAAAAACTATGAATCAATCAATCAATCAATCAATAAACAATGCAATACCTTCAGTTTCATTAGTCATAGTGTGAGTTGCTGTACAAGCTACAGCTGATCTCGCCCTGTCCCGCTGCAGTGGTTCCACCTGCGTGATGTTAACTCTGCCCGGCTTGTTCGTCCCCCCATACAATCCACAGGTGGAACCTCGTTAAGCCGAGTCCGAAAAATCTAATTTCCCAAAGTCTATTCAGTAAACATGGTGAAGGCCAGTGTGTCAAGATGGTGCGGGGGGAACTTCCGAAGAGGCACTGAGGCGCCACGGGTTAAACAGGGGAGGCAGCAAACACGCTCGCTAATAATTTCAGCAGCGTAATTGGTGCCTCACATGGCCATGGGGAAAGAAAACACGCAGCAGAGATTCAAGGTAACCTTATCCACCATAGCCACTGGTTATTCTTAGCCTGTGTTCCTTCCACCAGTTGCTCAGGGCCTTGCCTTTTTAGGCTGCAGGGGGGGACAGGGGGGTCCGACCTCGTCAGCCATACCGGTGCGTTGATGTGAACCGCTTTGATCGCTAGTTTTCCATACTTCATTCACTCTCATCATCATATACGTCTGTTTATTAAAAATACTCGCATCTTGCTTTGATGTTCTTACAGAGTGGATCGGATTTAAAACCGACGCACTGCTTTAACTCTTAGATCTCATATCCTATTTAAAATCAGGCCTTAATCACATATTCTTCTGGGATTTCATCAGAACTGTTCTACTTATTTATAACCAGAACACTTGAAGCAGAGATTTGAGCAATATATGTATAATAGCCCTCATCTGACAACTTACTGTACTTTACTGAAATAATTATAATAGACAAATATGGACAGGAAGTAGGTTGTCCCAGAAGGCAGTTCTGTTTGTACTAAATGCTCAATTCAGAACAATATAAACAAGAGTTATTAAGCAAGCATTTTTATTAGCGTATAGTAAAATATAACAGCCCTCTGCTGGCTGCTGACAGGATTATTACTAAATATGTTTTAAGTAATGCTGCTCCAGGACCAGGGCTTAAACACTAAGGCATTACTCTTTAATTACTCATTCGGTTCCTGGTAATGCTAGTTTCCTGTTGCTGTTATCCAGGTTTTGATGTTAAACAGGATGGATCACATGTCTAACATCCAGCAACAATGAAACTATAAGAAGTGTTCAAGTCAAACCACAAAATAACAGAACACAGCGATAGGAAAAAACTCCCTTTATTTCTCTATATAATCTCCTGCTACGCTAAAGCACTTATCCCAGTGTTTCACTAGTGCTTGGACACCATCAAGGTCAAACGTTTTCTAGTTAAGATCGGACTGCTTGCTTCATTCAAGTCTAAAACACCGGCCTCCCAGGAACTCCCTTTAACAGCCCAAACATGTGGAAATGTCTTAGAGCAAGGTCAGGACTGTACAGGGGACGTGGCAATAACTCCCAGCTGAGTCCCTGTAATGTGCGAGTGGTGTTGGTGAATGATTGTGTGTACAGTTCACACAGACAGATGTGTGTCTTCTGCAAGTTGGCGACAAGTTATCCATCGATTTTCAAGGATCAGGCGTTTAATCCGCTGCATGTTCACAGGAACGACTGCAGCGGGCTCCATCGCAGGATCGTCATTCACGGACACACGGCCTACTTTAAAACTTTTGCACCTTTCATGTTTTACTGAGAACGCACTGTGCTTAAAGCCTTCTGTAAATGTTGATCGCTTCCATTCCATACCGTTCCATCACAAGTCCCGGTTTGATCTGAACGCCCCTCATATTAGGACTGATTGATGGATTGCGTCTTACATACATTGTTATCTGTTTATCTCTGAAGGACAGACTTTTACCTGCCTTGCTTTTGTCTTTGAATGGAAGGAAGGTATTGCAGGAAGTGAAACACCTCTCTACTGATCAAGTTGTTATAATTATTGACATAAACCTCACCTACCGTATGTTCAATACTAAATGATCGATGGGTCGCAAGTGTTACATTAAGTATAACAGACTATTTCAATTATAAAGGTCAAAAAAAAAAAAAACTAACTCATGTAAAGAATAAAAAAAACATTTGGGAAGCACCTTTTTAGGAAAATCAATAACAGGTGTGAAGTGATGTGTCCATAAAGTCGATTATCTTCCAATAATCAAGTATGTCTCGCACTCTTTTACTCCTCTTATACAACAGCGATTTTATATTAAAGTTTAAAGTTACACTTTTTAACCATTTAGGGTCATGTTTAATGTCTATGAAACAATTGATTATAGTTCACGTTATCGCTAGCGTCATAGAGGTGCCTGATGTGCCTGATGTGCTGGAGACTCCTTCCATAAACATCTCCCTATATAGAAAACTTCACCATATGAACAGTTATGTTAAATGACACAATGCTTTAATAATCGTTCAAGTATCCGCCATGCAGGTGATTTAGTATGAGCCGTGAGTTGGAATGATAATGTGTTTGAACGAGCGCTTTAAAATATTCTTGAAACTATTTCAGAATCTGACTGGTAGTTGATTAATAAACGATTTCCGATCAATCAGACTTCAGGTGGTATAAGAAGGAAAAAGATCAAATACAGTTGCAAGCAAGGATGAGTGGGCCCAAGCACCTTGTGTCACTGCCCCTTGGGCACACCAAAAGACAGCGGGCACAGCGGGCACCAGCATTTACAGTAAGTCTCTCAATGTGATGTCACTCAATATGATGTCACACAGGAAGTTATTAACCACTTTTCGGCGTCCAAACAGCCCCGGACGCTGGGAAAAAAAGCGTCACACTATGATCACACTCAATTTCAGCAAAAATTTGCGGCATCGTCATGGCTGACCCGTTCGAGATATCAAAATCTGCTTCACAATTTTGCATCCTCAACATCTTGCGATCACATAGGCCCGGGTACATCCTGTGCCACTCCCGAGGCCCAGATTCTCAGGCGTTCTAATGGCTGCAGATTCCAACCTGTCTGTCAATTTTCATGTATTCTTTGTGCATATTAAAACCCCCAAAAAGCCCCAAATGGTGGGAAAAAATACAAAATCCTTAGAAGAACAAGACGGCCCTCACACACTATGACGACTGGGCTGATGTCATAGTGCTTGGGCCCTAATTATAAATTACAAAATCAACTTCAGAAGAGAAACTAATGAACAAATAATAATAATAATAAAAAAAAAAAAAGAAATCCAAAGAAATGGGCTTGGGTATGAGTCTTTATTCTACAAATGTTTGTGCATAAATGAAACAAAACAATTAAATAGAAATAAAAAACAAATAAACAAACACAGGATCTGTGAATTAATCCAAGTGGATGGGTTTTAAAAAAAAAAAAAGAAAAAGAAGAAGAAGGAAAGAGAGATGGGTGTAAATCATGAGGTCGGAGTCGGAGCCCGTGTTCGTATAGTGAGAGCTATTCTACAGGAAAACCTTCACTAGAGATATTTTGAGTGAAAGCTGGAATGGGAACGAGGTGAGTTGGCCCTGTAGACGAGGTTACATGTGGTCCAGACAGGATCCAGGAAGAAGCTAGAGACAGGCTCAGTGGAGTTAATGTTAAACGTTAAAGGGTTTTTTTTCTTCCCCCTTTCTACTTAGTTATGTTAAATCATAGCACATAGTACCGCATTTACTATAAATGGTTTGCTTTTATGCTTCTTACAACAATAATGATGTTAGCCGTTTATTTTATTTGATCATCTTCGCTAGAGAGAGAGAGAGAGAGAGAGAGAGATGCAGGTATAATCAAGCATAATGCCCACACAGCCTGATTACTATATCGATGCATAATTCTTCTATCGTTAATCCAAAGTGACTAAATAGAAAAATGCACTAACAACAAAAAAAAGAAAATCATTAGAATTATAATCATAATAATGGAGACACTGAGCTTTTTTTTTGTTTCTTTTCTAAAAAGCAGGTGCAAATAATAAAGCTGAGCAGAGCCACCGGTGTGTGCGTGTACACGTGCACACACACACACACACACACACACACACACATACACACACACATTGTTTACCTTCAGGTGAAAAAGTCACAATGTTTAGTGTCATCGAAGCTAGCTATGTGCTGCAGGAGTTCTCCAAGTTAAACAAAGAGGGAACGTCGTTACTGGAATAAATAATCAAGAAAGTCCCGGACGTTTTAATAAAAGGAGGCAGAATTAGTCGTCTCGTTTCAGCCTCGAAATATTCAAGCTTCTTCTCTGAGCAATGAACAAAAAAAAAACAACAAAAGGAAAAAAAAAAAAAAAACCTAAAATAAAATAAAAAGCATTATAAAAAGCCTAAAATGAGGGTTAAGTAAACACAACCATATTTACACTACATACAAACAGGCCTTCTGCTATCCTTAATTCTTTTTCTTTTTCCAAAAAAAAAACTTAACGATGATGTCCCCAAAATCTGGTTCGGCTTAAGTGAAGACATTTAAACGTCCCGTGAATGGAAGATGAGTCGAATACTGGATTGAAATGGCGATGAATCTGGAAGCTTTAATCATCGTACGTGCATCGGATCGTCGTTCGGGTCGGCGCTGCGTCTCGTAGCGATGCGGTTTTTCCTCTGCCTCTTGAGTTCTACGGAGGTTTATTCGGTCATCCAGGTGATTTCTCAGAGTCTAATAGTACGTCAATTAGTACGTCAGAGTGACTGGAGTTGTGTTCTAATCCGCGGGATTAAAGCACAAATCCACTCGCTTCAACGTTTGTTTTTTTGTTTTTTTTAATAAGGTTTAGAGGTTGTCTCCTGGTTGGTACTGGGGCTCCGTGGCAGTGAAGTAGTCCTCCAAAAACGCCTGCAGGTACTCGAACGTCGGCCTCTCCTCGGGGTCTCGCTTCCAGCACTGCACCATGAGCTCGTGCAGAGAGATGGGGCAGTCCTGAGGGCACGGCATCCTGTATCCACGCTCCACCTGCTCTAAAACCTCCCGGTTATTCATCCCTAAACGAAAGGGGGAAAAAAAACACACATCGTTTTCGACAGTAGAACGTATACACCGAGCGCATGTGAACAAAAGCTAAGCAGTTTCCCAGGTTTGCCCATTTTTCATTGCGTTCCTGCAGGAGACTCGGATCTCACCTGGATATGGCACGCGTCCTTTGGTCACCAGCTCCGTCAGCAGTATTCCGAATGACCACACGTCTGATTTAATGGTGAACCGTCCGTAGAGCGCGGCTTCAGGGGCCGTCCATTTAATCGGGAACTTGGCGCCTGAAACAGGAAGCAGGAGTCTGATTGGCTGAGACTAAATACTGAGTTTAACGCTTCAGGCTGGTGAGTGACGTTACAGTACAGGACCAAGAATGTATTATTGTCTACTGAAAGAATCTATATATGATGATGAACTCTGGTTTAATATCGTGTTTAGACGTCATGCAATGTTCATTTGTCTTTCGGCTGTTCCCTTTCAGGGGTCGCCACAGCGAATCATCTGCCTCCATCTAACCCTATCCTCTGCATCC
>JAOVVA010000002.1:1482511-1494555 GCA_028565275.1 Leiocassis micropogon | reverse complement strand
AATATTACCCTCGGAATTATACTGTATACTGAATATAATTTCCCTGATTTGCAACATAAAAACGACAACAATGAAAAAAAAAATCACAAATGTAAACAAAAAGTCCTGGAAAAAGAAATTTAGAAATTTCTAATTTCCAAGTATTTCATTAAGGGCCCTATAAAGTGTTAGTTATTTTTATCAAGTTAAATATACAAACCATCCCGCTTTGTGATTGTTTTCTACAAGTTTGTTCCTTAAAAAAATTCGAGCTAGAAATGGACCATCAATTTTTAGTGATCTGAGAAACATATGTAGCAATGTCAACTCCATGTTACAGATCTAGTGATAATAATTAATATTGCACATTCATTTCTTTTTTCACTGACATTTTCAAATCAAACTTGAGAAATTAAAAAGGGTGAACATAATTGAAATCCTGTTTTCCAATAATTTCCCACCCGTTATATTTGAACATCGCTGTCCAGTACAAATACACATCACCTTGAAATGTACACTACCAGGCAAAAGTTTGGACATTTTGGAGATTCTGAAAACTTCTGAAAAGAGTATTGCTCTAAAATGTAAAAGGGAAAAAAAAAATCACGAAAATAAAAACACTGACTTAGAAGGTTTGTCCAAACTTTTGATTGGTTCTGTAATCTCTAGAATAATAAAAGACCTTCCGTGTCCTCAGACATCAAATACAATTTAGCGTCCTGTATGAGGTTTATAATTATTTATGTAAAATAAAAGGAAGACACTTGGGGCTTTAAGCCAATGTAGGTATTATTGATAAAAACTATTGTTGAAACGATCTAAATTCTAAAATATACTTACCGACATAGACTTTGAAAACAAATTAATACGTTTCTGTAAAAAAAATAAGCAGTTCTATAACAGTCCATTGTTAGATAGAATTTCGTCCCTGCACATTTAGTAGCAGGTTTTGTGCTTCTTTTAAATGAGAATATAAAATCTGGTTCATGAGGTTAGGTACTGTAGGAATAACGAGGGGCTAAATTTAAAGCTCTGGCTGTATAATCTAACGGCACGGGCGGAGACGTCAGATGGGTTCTGTGCCTGAATCTCAAGCACAAAATTACAGCATGTAAATCAAAACTCCACAGGACTAAATAACCGGCTCTCTGACTTTTTTCAGCTCATAAAGACATTGTGTGTGTTTTTTTTTTTTGATTAGCTGTAAAAAATATGTTAACAAGCTTTTTCTTTTCTTAATTTAGTTTTTCAAGCTTAAACATAACCTCATATACACTGACAAAAAAGTGAGCTAACCTGTACCACCGGCTTGGTAACTTTAGTATGTAGTTTGTGTTTTACTTTTATTTAAAAAAAGTACACTTTTAAAGCTTTAAATCGGTGGTTTCATGCTGCGTGTTTAATTGTAAGATTGTTACTCGTTGCATTACCCGAGAGACAAACAAAATCCGTGTTGCATTAACATGCTGTCCGTGTCAGAGTACGTGATGGAGATCCTCTAACGCTAGACCTGCGTTTAAAATGTTTACGCACTGCTTACGTCACTCAGCAACCAGCGGGATCTGGGCTCGTGTGGAAAACAGACTCATGTAAACACAATGATTCTTCAAAGTGAGCTTGAGGTAATAAGAGACTTTTTGACTTTTAGATGAGCTTAGTAGCAATGCACAAACAGCAAGTATTACACAGCATTAGACTGGTACGACACGGAGTCAGACTGGTACTGCACAGCATTAGACTGGTACTAAACGGCACCAGCCTGGTACTACAGACTGGTACCGTCAGACTGGTACTACATGGAGTTAGACTGGTACTACATGGCATCAGACTGGTACTACATGGAGTCAGACTGGTACGACACGGAGTCAGACTGTTACTACATGGAGTCAGACTGGTACTAAACGGCGTCAGACTGGTACAACACGGCGTCAGACTGGTACTACATAGAGTCAGACTGGCACTACACAGCGTCAGACTGGCACTACACAGCGTCAGACTGGCACTACACAGCGTCAGACTGGCACTACACAGGGTCAGACTGGTACTACATAGAGTCAGACTGGTACTACACGGCGTCAGACTGGTACTACACGGTGTCCTAAGGCAACTAAATAGAGTCGCACTGGTAATAAATAAAGTCATATTAGTAATAAATATCAGCACTTTGGACCTAAATAACATCATATTGCCAGTAAATAACGTTATATGGTTACTGAAGAGCATCATATTGGTGCTGAAAATGGTCATACTGATATTAAGAACGGTCATACTGGTGCTAAGGATGGTCACTTTTGTACCAAGGGGGGTCATATGGGTGCCGAGCAGGGTCATATTGGTACTAAAAAGTGTCAAACAGCTCCTAAAAAGGTCATACTGGTCCTAAGGATGGGCATACTAGTAATAACAAGGGCCATTCTGGGACTAAGAAGGATCATACTAGTAGTAAGAAGCATCATAATGGTGCTAAGGATAGTCATATTGGTACCGAGGAGGGTCATACTGGTACTAAGATTAGTCATATTTGTCCTAAGAAGGGTCATACAAGTCCTAAGAATAGTCATGTTGGTACTGAAGAGGGTCATACTGGTACCACGGGTCATGCTGGTACTAACAGTGGTCAAACTGGTACTAAATAACATCACATTAGTAATAAACTAAGCATTGGCACACAATACTGTCACCAACTAAATTGTTTTTACAATGTATGATTTTTTTTTTTTAAGATGAAAAACATGGCGGCTAAGAAAAGGTAATAACGATGTTGTTACAGAATGCCTCACAGTGCACTTTTTTTTTTCTTAATGTATTTTTGTAGACTGTATGGACGCAGCTGATTTGATGTTAAAAGTTCATACTTGGGTAATAGATCGGCGAATTATTTAGAAATAAAAAAAATAAATAAATCACTACAGGACAACCGGCAGCTCTTGAGACACCGTACAGTATATATCATGGTGCGTATCGCGGTATCGTGTTTTGCAGTATTGTGTATCTCAGTATTGTGTTTTGTAGTATCGTGCATTATGCATGGCAGTATTGTGTATCATAGTATTGTGTATTGTATATTGTAGTATTGTGCATCATAGTACTGGTTCGGCAGTATTGTGTGTCATGTTTCGTAGTATTGTGTACCTTGGTATCGCAGTATCGTGTATCGCAGTATCGCAGTATTGTATTATTGTGTATCATACTAATGCGTATCGTAGTACTGTGATGTACCCCCTTCTGTCCTGTGGCTCACCCTCACAGTTTACTACGCCGTTCCCCGAGCTCGTGATCTAATCTCCCCATATAATACTTCGAAAGTGGAAAAAAATCGTCTCGAATCGCCATAATCCATACTCGTAGTATTTATCTCTGTTTGGGTGTCGCACCAGGTCAGAGCCTTTCGCTTTAACCCCATGCAACACAACACAGAGTCCTAACGCTGATAACGCAGAGAGCAAAACAAAACATTAAATCATATGTGGTGATGTAGGTGCAGCGCTGGAGCTCTTCCCTGCTCAGGAGCACATCCTGATCCTGATCCTGATCCCATGCAGATTAAAAAAAAAAAAAAAAAAAAGATCCTGTCATCATCATCATCATCATCATCAACATCATCTTCACATACAATGCATGCACACACACACACACAGAAATACAAAGCACCACACAAGCACACAGATGCATTCATATCGACCTATGTACTGTATATAGACTGTGAGACTGTGTGCACGACATTGTGCATTTCTGAGGCTTTTGTGTGTCCCGAGCAGGCGATCAGTGCCATGCAGTCCGGGGACAGAGGCCTTTTTCTTCGCGATTGTCTGACACATGAGGGCCATTTCTGCTGCGCATCAAATCCGTGCTGCAGGAGGATCAGCATCTCAGCGTCCTCTACCGAGCACCATTTTATTTTCACTTCCAGACGAGCTTTAATGCGCACTGAAATCCTGAAGGAGAAAAAAAAAATCTCCACCAGGATCTCGGAAATCTCCATCCCGATGCGGGTTTTTTCCTCTTTTTTTTTTTCCCTCCCCTTTTAATTCAATCGGAAATCCTTGTGCGCTGCGTGCGTTCATCAAAAACACAAATAAATCTACCGCTTACCTGGATGAGGATCTCTCTCCCAGCCGCTGAGAATCGATCCGACTCTGGGTCTGAGCTTCTTCTCGGTTCGGTTCTGATTTATTCCCATAAACAGCACCAGTCCGCCGCTCTGGGCTGCTCCCGTCGCTGAAATGGAACAGAACGTCGTCGGCGAGGCAACCAGCCCGGGATTGACATGCGCCTCAGCCAATCGGCTCTCGTGTCCCTGCGTGCGTGCGCGTGCTCGCCCAGCGTGGGCTCCACCCCTCGTTTGTCCCGCCCTCCCAGCCATTATTACGCATGCTAATGCCGGAGTCACGCAGGAGCGTGGCAGAAAAACACAAACACGCTCTCTGTCTGGCTCTTTTATGGAATCCTTGTGTCGCATTTAATGGAACGGTTCCACGTGATTTTTCAACGTTTTCTGCTGGTAAATTTAGAAGAAGAAAAAAAAAAAATATATATATATATATATATATATATATACTCTGTAAGAAAGATAGTGTAGTATCAAAATAGAAGCTGCCATTTGGTCGCCATGGTTACCTTCCATACCTGCATAGTACAGCACCCAAATAACCAAATACTGTAATAGTGTTTTATAAATAAGGGCGCTTGCTATGGCTTTGGATGTCATCATATTGCTGAAAATATTTTTATATAAAGTTTTTTGGTTTTTTTTTTTAATACATGTTATACTGTACTTTAGATTTCATATTTGACACTCTTTTTCTAGTGCACTTTGCTACTATTGCAATTTACTCTATTTCATTTTTCCTTTTTAAGGGCACAAACAGTCATATAAGGTTGTGTAGTCGACAAATCAAATTTTAATTTGAATTAAACATAGCCAATCAGATCACGTGTCTGAGTGTGTGTGTGTGTGTGTGCGCGCTCAACCTGGACTTCTGGACTCCACCCCTCCACACCTTATTTACTGTTCCTCCTCCCACTACCTCAACTCATGTTGACGCATGTTGTCACTTTGTCGCTCTTGATTGCACATTTGCACATGCACTTTATGTTGTCTCTTTTGTATAAAAATGTGGATACTTCTCTGTTAACTTAAAATGTCAATCTGTCTTGTCCCTCATTATGGTTATAGCTAATTAGGTCTCTAAGTTAGTTAATTTATGTTGGTAATTTATGTTGTCATGTCAATCTTGTCTTGTTACCGCTAGCCAGCTAATTAGGTTTCTTAGTTAGCTAGTTAGTTTCTGTTAATTTATTTTGTGTCGTATGTAGCACCTCGGTCCTGGAGAGACGTTGTTTCGTTTCACTGTGTACTGAACTGTATATGGTTGAAGTGACAATAAAAGCCTACTTGACTTGACTTGTTTATCCCGCCCTCCCTGCCATCTTTGGCCGAAAAACACAAACACATTTTCTGTCTGTTTCTTTTGTTGAATCTTTGTGTCGCTTAATGGAAGTGTTTCACATGCTTTTCCAACATCTTCTGCTGTTAAATTTGGGGGGGAAAAACGATTCTGTCTAAAATACTGCAATATCAAA
Source organism: Leiocassis micropogon (assembly GCA_028565275.1). Taxonomy (NCBI): domain Eukaryota; kingdom Metazoa; phylum Chordata; class Actinopteri; order Siluriformes; family Bagridae; genus Leiocassis; species Leiocassis micropogon. The sequence goes on along the minus strand of JAOVVA010000002.1, from coordinate 1,488,993 downwards.
CTAGAAAGCCAGCATTTGGTTGCGATACACGCATCGTACAGCAGCAAATAACCAAATAATAGTGTTTTATGATTAAGTTCATGGCTTTGAAACACATTATATTGCTGAAGATATTCACACATAAGTTATATTTTGCACATTCCCCATATAATACATGCATTTTATACTTTCTACATTATACATTTTATACATTTCTGTTTAAAATTTAATTTTATTGTATTTATAGATTTTATATTTTACATTTTTTTTTCTAGTGCTTCTTACCCCGTTTTAAGGTCAAGAACATTCGTTAAAGCAATTTACTGCATATTATAATGTGAATGGTTGTGTACGTGACATATAAAATGCAATGTAATTAATAATAATTAATTAATTAGAATTAAACATAACCAATCAGATCTCTGTAATAGTATTTTATAATTAAGGTCATGGCTTTAAACTCATTTCATTGCTGATTATTTTATATTCTGATTATATTGACTGTTTCTCTTTATTCATAGTTTAATCAGTGTCTTCAACCAGGAGGAAGTTTGGCAAAACAGTTAGACCTAACAGTCCCCATATGAGGATGGGACAAGGATAGATATCGGTCACAAACTTATAAGCATTTCACTGCATATCACTGTGCATGGGTGTGTATGTGACAAAGTAGAAAAAAACAAAAACATTTAAATGTAAATAAAACATAGCAATGACCTCTGATTAGCAAGATGAACCGTCAAAGAATGTACATAAGACTTTATTAAAAAAAATTCTAATATAAATATTTTTTTCTTTCAATATTAATAAATGTTATCAATCCATCCATCCATCCATCCATCTAGGAACCTCTGAAGTCCAAGTAGGGCCCGAGGAGGTCCATGGTGATTCCCATTGTATTTATTCTCATTTACGACTGTGGAAGGTCCACATTCACACGCGCATTCACAGAGTATGGGCAATTTGGGAACATCAATTAGCCTAATCTGCATGTCTTTGGACTGTGGAGTACCCGGAGGAAACCCACCAAGCACATGGAGAACCTGCTTTTTTTCATTTCTCACTTTGTCGACAATCATTTTGCATGCCAAATATAATGAAAATTATTATTACATTTATAACAGTTACTATTATTTAATGTGATCAAATTATGTCATCGTCATCTAAATAAAAAATCCTTATCAATCTTAAAGCACTTGCATCAACTTATGTTAAATATGATTTCGGCTTACCTCAAAGAATCACATTAAATGTATAATCATTTCAACAGTTTAACATTTAATTGATCAGTTTGTACATGAACATGAACATGACAAATCCTTTCAGTATAAAAATATTTTAAAAAATGATTTTAGTTGTGTCTTAGTCACATGACTAGGGCTCAAACATTTATACATACTGCAAAGTGGCACCGAACACTTTTTTAATCAGGGTTCACACAGGGCAGCAATTTGGTAGATGGTAATTATGTGATTTTTATACACTTTGCATAAACGTTCATTTATGCAGAAATTAATGTTTGGCAAGGTGGCATTCTGGCTTAGTGGTCAGTGCTGTGATCCTGCAATTCCAGGGTCGGGGGTTCGATTCCCGCCTCTGTGTGCATAGAGTTTGCATGGTCTCCCCGTGCTTACTGGGTTTCCTCCGGGTACTCCAATTTCCTCCCACAGTCCAAAGATATACAGATTAAATTAATTGGTGTTCCCAAGTTCCCATACTATGTGAGTTAGATTGGCTGTACCCCACCTTGTGCCCTGGGATAGGCTCTTCAGGCCCCCTGTAACCCTGTATACATTTTTGTAACAAAAATGTTACTTTTATATGTTTGAATCATGTTTATTTTGTACCATTACAGTCTCCAAAAGCTTTATACTGTGTATGGCTGTCTCATTTCACAAATACATGAAAAGATACGCAAGGCATCTTGTTCAATCTTGCACAATTATGAGAGTGAAAACTCTCTTTATTTCTCTATACTGTATAGTCCCCTGCTACACTAATGCACTTATCCCAGTGTTTCACTAGTGCTTGGACACCATCAAGGTAGAAAGATTTCTTCTGCCTGCCTCACGTCTGAAACGCTGACCTCCCTGGAAATCCTTTAATGGCTTTTCCAAACATGTGGGAGTGTCTTGGAGCGAGGTCAGGACTGTACGGGGGATGTGGCCATAACTTCCAGCTGAGTTCCTGTAATGTGCAAGTGGTGTTGGTAAATGATTGTGTGTACAGTTCCTTCTGTAAATATCAATCAGTTTTACCAGACGTAATTACGCGTCCCAGTTGAAAGTGAACACCCGACGTAGTTATACAGTGGTGACGAAAAGTCTAAAGAGCAATAGTAAAAATGCTTCTGTTTGACTTTTGTCTTTAAATACTGTGTATAAGCAATTTGTTAATGTAGCCCTGTACGCATTTACTTTGTTAAAAGGAAGAGTAAAACTAATATATCACGACAAAAATGAGGATTCATCGTCAAGAGAAGACAAGAATGTTTAGCGGAAAAGTCTCTCCCCACGAATACGGTATTTGCAATATTTTTTTTATTCTCTCAGCAGTGCATCACTTCATTCAGCTCAGCAATTCTGTTACAAATCTGTTACTAATATACTAATTAAAATACTAATTAAGCTCAAAAGAATAGTTTTATTTATTTGTTTATAAATTTATTTGTCATGATATGTGCTTGATTTGGTTACAGATTCAGCATTCTTTTGCATACTGCTCAGTGGTTAATATAGGCATTGTACAAGCATCCCAAGCAAAGCCTAATGGAGCCTTAACTGTTCATTATTCTGTGCATTAAAAAACAGGTATTTCCTTTAAATTAAATGTTTGATTTCATGTAACATTTCATACTTAAAACATCATTGTTCTTGAGTTGCTCATTATAGTCATTCAAAGCTGTAAAATATTTGGAGTATTCAACAACAGCAAGTTGCATCACCTGTATCTCCATTTATAATGATATTGACTAATGAGTTCTCTTTGAAAGTACAACCTTTTACACAAAATAACACAGTAAATCACGGTAAAAACAGTGAACTTTACAAAGTATAAAAGTACTATATTATGACAATATCTAGGTGAAAATTCAGTTTGTATTGCGATTCTATTAATCGTATTAATTATCACGATTTTATTAATATCTATATTCTATATTGAGTTTCACCCGGATTTTGTTACAATTCTTAACCAACTTAGTAAATCATTCACTCCTAACACGTAGGAATAGTATAGAGTGCACCACCTGTAGGACAATAGAGGAACTGCAACATTTTACCACCTCAAATTCAAACACAGATAAATAATAATAATAATAATAATAATAATAATAATAATAATAAATGTTTAAATTGATTTTGGAGTCACAGTGGCGATAAATTGCCACACAAAAGAATTGCTTTTTTTATTTGTTAATTATTTGCATAAAAACTCAACCCTGTTCCTTTTAACAATTTGACTTATTTAAAAGCAAATAGAAGCCTTTAAAAAAAACACATAATGTGCTGCATCATAGAATGGCTAAATGATGTTCATAATATTAAGTCCTGATGATCAAGTTGTTAGTGAGAAGTTGATCATCAACTCAAATGTACGCATGCAGCTACAGTATGCAAACCCTTTCAGATAATTTCATTATCTTATGTATGCTGAAATACATAATTTTTGGTACCATTTGTTTTTTTCATCAGTGCAGCATTAGAAATTTCTTATTCTTTTTCTAGCCAAAGGGAAAGTTGGAAACACACAATCATATACAGTCGAATGTCTTTGTATGCTTTAGCATTAGAATTTCTGTTAACTGGAATTAATTAATCCAACATGACAACGCCACCGTGCACAAAGCACAAGAGCTCCAAGAAGACATGATTCACCAAGACTGGTGTAAATGAACTCAAGTTTTTTGGGATGAACTAGAACACCAAGTGCGGACCAACATCAGTGCCTGACCTCACTGATGCTCTGGTAGCTAAATGAGCACGAGTCTCTACAGTCAGGCTCTAGAACCTAAAGGAAAGTCTTCCCAGAAGAGTGGAGCACATTATAACATTAAAGGTGGATTAAATCTAGAATGGAATATTCCAAAAGCATGTTCAGGTGTCTGAAATACTTCGACAAGATAGTGTAGCTAAAGCTTATTACAAATATTTGTCCTATTCACACTAGAGTTGAATTATTTTAGACACCTTTTCTATGGTATTCGATGTTACCACACAAACAATAAAAAATATTTCAGAATGAGCGCATTCATGTAATTCTTGTAATTTGCCTTTTAGCCTAAGCTAGTGTTAAAGCTTCTGTTACAGAAAATGAATCAACACCTCCTTATGAACACGAGGGTGAGTCAAAAATTATCCGCACTCCGGTTATATTAAACCCACTTGTGATTTGCATGAAAGAGGAGCCGCAATTCGTTTTTTTGTGGTCTGAGGGTGTATCTGGTACCGCTATGTATCAAATACTTTTTGTGTAGAATGGAGAAAGTGTTCTGATATCTGCAAACAAAATATGGATTGATGCTCTAAGGAAGGTGAAAGTTTCTTAAAAAGAATCATTACTGGTGACGAGACACGGATTCATCACGGAAACATCCTCAATCGCCGACCGAGAAAAAGTGCAAAAGTCACCCTGGAAAGGTTTTCTGGGATTCTCAGTATCAGGAAACCTGCTCAACAATCAACAGTGCTCATTACAGTGACACGCTTATTAAAGTGCTGTAGCCTAAACTTCAGATTAAACGCGGAGTACTGCTATTCAAGTGTGATCTTGCATATTGCTACACGTCTGCACACTTCTTCCCACACTGTCGACATTCTGCAAAAACTTTGTTTTGAGGTGTTAAAGCATCCTTCATATAATCCTGATCTCGCTCCATCTGACTTTCTTCGGTTTGGTTCCCTGAAAGCAACCCTACAAAGACAAAGATTCACTTCTGATGAATCAAGGAGAATTGTCAAAGCAAGGAGATTGTCAAAAAATGTGTATTTGTCTTTTCTAAAATAATTTATACAGCCAATGTGCAGATATTTGTTCACTCACCCTCATATATAATGGTGTGTTTCATACCTAAGTGAGCAGGTCTGTCCATCCAAGGTAATATAACTGCCTCAGATGTAATACAAATCTAATAAGACATGAGCAGTGTAGCAGATGGTACTCTGTGTTCATTTATTGGAATTTACTCCAGGAGGCAATTACCAGGCTCTGGGATAACTATTATCAAGAATAACTGCTCACTTTACGTCCAGGCCTCTTGAGGACCTCTTGCCCCTACAAGCACTGAGTTAGGCCAAGACATTCATGATGCAAATAATATACTAAAAGCAACCAAAGCACTGTAATGTAGAAGGTATCACTGCCAGGTTACAGCACAAGAATTCCTGATTCAATCCTGAGCTCGGGTTACTGCTGGTGTGGAGTTTCTCACGTTCTCCTCACGTCTGCCTGGAGTTTCTCTGGAGTCTTTGGTTTCTTTCCTCATGCCAGTTGGTGGATCGGAGGAGATGAATTGCTCCTAGGTGTGAACGAGTTTGTGGATTTGTGTAAATAGCCCATCTGCTGTAAATTGTCCTGGTCCACATTAAGTGTTATCGGGACAGGCTGGAGATTCACTGAGGCATTTGGAGATCCACCGCCGCTCTGAATGTGCTATTAAGTATTTACATCATAATACTTAAAAATAAGAGTTCTAATCATCGGTTAGGGTTATGGTGCTTCCAGAACAGAGTGTATGCCAGTAGCAATGCACGGGATACTAATCCAGTCCATCATGGGGCACCAACCATGCACATTAGTTCACATCAAGAGACAACCGAAGTTTGCTCTTGCTAAAACCAGTTCACAGACTGTATTGCATAACTCATACACTTTTATTTAAATTCTGGTGGCACATGGAGCATGGAGTTTGCTTGTTCTCCCCATGCTTGGTGGGTTCCTCGGGGTCCTCCAGTTTCCTTCCACAGTCCAAAGACATGATTAGGCTAACGTGCGTTCCCAAATTGCCTGCAGTGTTTGAATGCGTATGTGATCGTCCTACTACGGTTGTACGAATAGGAATAAATACAATGGTAATCATCATTGGCCCCCCCGGTCACTAGTTGGACTACAGAGGTTCCTAAATGGATGGATGGATGGATTTTAATTCTATTTCATTTTAGTAAATTTTATTTAGCAGATTTCATATAATTTATACAGTTTATACTTTTACATCTACATTTTAGATATTTCTGTTGTATATTTTGTTTTATTGTAACTGTATATTGTATATTTGTACATTCTATCTTTTACATTCTTTTTCTAGAGCAGTTTGCCTCTTCTTACCTTCTTATTCTTTGTCATCTTTCCTTTTTAAGGTCACAAACAGTTGTATAAGCATTTCACTGCATATCATACTGTGTATGGTTATCAGAGGTGGAAAGAGTAATGAAATTTTGTACTTAAGTAAAAGTACTGTTACTTTAGTGAACTTTTACTGAAGTACAAGTAAAGTTACCCTTATAAAA
>JAOVVA010000002.1:1460043-1477585 GCA_028565275.1 Leiocassis micropogon | reverse complement strand
ACTAAACAAAAACAAAGAAATTTGCAAGTGACCCCAAACTTTTGAACGGTAGTGTGTGTGTGTGTGTGTATATATATATATATATATATATATAATGTGTACATGTGTCAACCCTTTTTAAAAATAATAATAAAGTAAACAGTAGTACTGCAGTTAATTTTGTCCTAAGTGAGATGAGAAATAGTTGTTTAAAAAATACACTTTTATTAACCCTTAAAAATAATGGCACCCGTGCCCGAAAGGAAAAAATAAATTTACATTACTGTGTTTCATTACTCAGAATTCCTTTGGCTTTATCAGGAAATAAGCATTTTTACACTGTTAATCTTTAGTAATATAGAATTTTTAATATAAAGTTTTGTTTAATGCTGATGAAACAAAGGTTTTGCATTTTTTTTTTCATTGCAAATTGTCAATGACATTCATGATGACTTTTTTTTTCTTTTTTCTTCTTCTCCTGAATCCAGTTAGTCGGCGACAGGTCAGTTCATTTTCCTTCCACTTTCCTCCTCTTGAGGAAATCAATGCTACTGATATATATATAATAGGAAATAGTACAGATCATCTTAAGGGCAGATGTACAGGTCAAAGCAGGACTTTTGATTGTGAAAAATAACATCACACAGCTCTGAGAGTAGCAACTCCCTTTATCTCTCTATATAATCCCCTGCTACACTAATGCACTTATCCCAGTGTTTCACTAGTGCTTGGACACCATCAGGGTGGAAAGTTTTCTACAGCAGTAAGTTTTCTGCACTAACAGCTCTTTCTCGCCATCATCTAACACTGATAATCAATGCACTGTTTAACTGAGAAAAAGTGTTCGTAAATATGGTGAAATCCCTTAATTAAATTTGTTGGACTGTTGATGGAAGGAGCCTCCAATATCAGCACTTGGAAACACTCGGGGGCAATGCTGTAACTTTCTTAGTTTTCCTATTTACAGACGTCATGTTTTGACGTTTCTCATTAAGGAAATTACTTGAGGGCATGCTGTTATTTTAAAACTGCCGAATCACACCAGCCTGTTGTTGATTATTTTCCCATAACAGCACACCCAGAAGTGGTTTATTCCTTACAAAGGAATGTTTTTTTTTCTTCTTCTTCTTCCACAACCAACTGTAGTATAATCTTGACATCTAACAATATAAGTGCTGCAGCACCACCATGTGGTGCTCCTAATGGAGTTTAGGCAGTTAATCTGAGCATTAGGACGCGTTCAGATCCTGGATGGCATCTAAGTGCCAGAGACTTTTGTCTAAAAAGCCGTTAAATGTCTAAGGACAGCGAAAGCTTTGTAAATGTCATTTTGGATGTTATAATTAGACTAGAAAAGCCACTGCAGAAACAGCGAGCGGGTGGAATGGCCATTAACACACATTTCCATTTATTCATTTAGTGGATGCTTACGTCTTTAAAAAATTGGCTGCAATAATTAGAGCTTTTAAAGGAGCTGACGGAAATGAACAGATCGAAGGGTGTACAGGATAAAAGAGAGACGGAATGTAATATGCAGGTGGGAGTCCGCTGTATTTTCATTACCTCTCTTAGAACTTGTAGTTGCTGATGTCACAGAACGACACTGCTAATGCAGTTACAACAGGGTTTAACTAGAGGTCTTCTTTTCTCACTTCACTCACCATTTTTCACTAACCTTCCAAACCGTATTAACAAATTCAGTGCAGCTACTAGTTACAATGCAGCTGCACCAAATAACACCAGAGATCATTAGCGGCCACCAAGACACATAGCATGTAAGCACTGACGACAGAATTAGTTGTAAACTGAATTAAAGGAAGAATTATTGCTGGAGGCGGCACGGTGGTGTAGTGGTTAGCACTTGCACCTCCAGGGTCCGGGTTCGATTCCCGCCTCTGTGTGCGTGGAGTTTGCATGTTCTCCCCGTGCTTGGTGGGTTTCCTCCCACAGTCCAAAGACATGCATATTAGGTTGATTGGCGTTCCCAAATTGCCCATAGTATGTGTGTGTGTGTGTGTGTGTGCCCTGTGATGAATTAGCAACCTGTCCAGGGTGTGTCCCGCCTCGTGCCCTAAGTTACCAGTGATAGGCTCCAGGCCCCCCACGACCCTGTATACAGGATTAAGCAGTATAGATGATGAGTGAGATTATTGCTTGATGCCTTCGCTGCACCTTGGTACATTTACCGGCCGGTCCCGGATTAGGTGAGGGGTACAAACACACATGATGTTTCTGAAGTTCTTTCTTTATTATCAGTAAAAGAGCAAAGCCACAAGCATGTTTAAAAAAGTTATTAGTCAGTCAGACAGCAGAATAGAATCTGCTGGGTGGAGTATAACCAAGCAAGGTGCAGGCACACCCCACAGGAACCTTAAGTAGACCCGTCATATGGAGACCCGGAGTCAGATAGACGATAAGAACACATTTTCCGGTTAGACATTTGCATGCATATTTCCCCGGACCCAGGCTGTAGAAAGTATGATCATATAAGGAATTAGGAAGTTGTGATGAGGGGGCTGTTTTATGGACATTCACATAAACTTCACACAATATCAGAAAACCTGCTCTTTTAGGTAGAGATGCAGTGAGGGTGCCAATATTAGCAGGTTGTCGAAAGGCATTGTGGGTAATGTATTAACCCTTTAAACGACATGCTGATGGCAGGTGTTTAAACTAAAAATAAATGTATTATTTATTAAGACTTTATTGCAAATATTCGGACTTTTTAAGCATTCTCAAACTAGTCTTTTACAGTTCAGTGTTTTCCTTTGTTGTAACACACAGTTCAAACTGATAAGTGATTTTTTTTTTTTTTGTCTTGGTCAAATCTGGTGTTTTCCTGTGAGGAAGGAAGACAGAATATTGCACAGTCCATGGGTCATCTAAGACTGAAGTTTGTGCCCTTGTTGGTTGACATTTCAAGTGTAATTTTTTCCTTATTAAAATGTTCCTCCCTGAAGTAATTTTGTTCCCTGATATAAAAGGTGTCAGCCATAAATCAAACTGACCTGGTGATCTATTACAGAAATACAGTTTTTATTTTTTCCTGTACAAAACCCATGTTTTAACCCGAGTTCTTTCTAAGAATAAATAAGATGACAACTGTGATGCTTTAAGCCTTCCCGCGGCAGTTGAGGACATTTTTATACCATGCAATTTCTACACTCGCAGATGAACCCTGCATCTCAGCTGGAGACCACAAGAAGGGTGTGTTTTCACCCAATATTCCTGTTCCTGTCGTTTTTTTTTTTTTTTTTGCTAATCTAACGTCATCTCGTGCTTGTGGCTTTTCACTTTGGTTGGCCGATGTTTAAGAAGGATGAAAATTTGGTTGTTTGGTTGCTTTAGATTAGAGCACCTTTAAATTCCTTCCACCCGCAGGATCCTTCCATTCAACCACATGAAGGCGGCGCCTTAAGGTTCCTGTGGCTTGTGGCTGCACCTTGCTTGGTTATACTCCACCCAGAAGCTTCTATTTGACTGTCTGACCGACCAATAACTTTTTTATAGCTTTGCTTACCAAGGGGCACTCCCCATATCTCCCTAAATATTTAGACTATTTACATACACTCAACCCAGAGCAGGGAATAAACTAAATGGACTACACCAACACACAGTTAAATCTAATTAGAGATTTAAGTTAAAGGTTTGGGGGTAAAATTTGTTGATGGGGTAAAATTCTGTGATTTATACACACAATTAGAATAATCAACCAACTTGGCAAGTGTAGATGTTATGGCATAAATGCACTCTTGATAACACACCAGTCCATCAGTGGAGCACCATGTACATATCCATTCACACCAAGGGGTGATCTAGAGTCCAATACATCTATTTGGTGGTCTTGCACCACCATACAATTTGACAAACTGTTTGACAAGCATATTTGTTACTTGATTACTGTAAATTTTAGCTCCTGACTAGAATATTGTATTAGCTGGATGTGGTGCAAGATCTTATTTTTGGTTATGATAGCAAAGCCAAATCACCAACACAACAAAGCAAATATCTTTAAGACAGTTTATTTTCATCATTATGGTTTACAAAGTACAGTTACGTTTCAATGCATAACATTTGGAATTATTTTGGATGGCTTTTCCATTTTTGTAATAATCAGTATGACCATTTCACAAGATTTAAGTCAAAATCAAAATTGTCAGGAACAGCATATTTTTTGTGTGTGTAATTGATAAGGAAACAAAAAAAAAAGGAAATCACCATTTCAAATTAGAAAACAAAACACGTACCAAAAAAAGTCAGGAGAAGTAATAATTATTAAACTTCACATGCTTTCTCCACCTTAAAAGCAAACTAGGTTTTAGACTGGCTTATTGGTTTTAAACTAGACTGTTTATGCATTTAACTGCCTTTATGTCCCTGATAGCCTGTTACATAAATTATGTCCTTCTTTTTGGCACCCACTGCTTGGGATTTTCAAGTCGTGATACTTCTATTTCTCAAAACCAAAGAGCATCCTGTTTGGACATTTATGTCGTTTGAGAAATAGTATGAAGGTTGAAGAAGTTATGGTATGGTTGAATGAGTGCATCACGTAGAAGCAATCAGGAAACCACTGAAGGAGCAGTGGACATTATCAGCTGCAAAGACACCATTTGCCTCATCATCAGGAATCTGGACATAAACTGTGTCCTGCTCATTAAGCTGAAGGACAGCACTGCCAGACATCTGGTCCAGGAAGCCCTTGTTGTACTCATCATAAGTGAACATAATTGGGTCTTCATTTTTGTACAGTGCTACTAAAGCATTAGCTCCATTCACATGCATGCTGTATGAAAAGAAATACACTCCAGGAACCTGGCAGGTAAAGACACCTGTCTCAGGATCATAATGATTCTCAGCATTGTAGACAATTTGTTCAAACTTAATAGGGCTACCAGCTGGAGGATAAGGTGTCGTAGTTAAGGCAGAAAAAGCAGACATTGGGCTCTTGACAAAAGGTTCACTGACAAAAGTTCCCTTAGTTTCTGCAAAAATAACTTCACCGGGAGGACCAGGTGGGCCAGGAGGACCAGATGGTCCACTTTCACCAGGGGCACCATCTGATCCAGCAGGTCCTGGTGGACCTTGCGGTCCAGGACTTCCTTTAGCAGTAAGCCCTGCAGGGCCAGGTGACCCTGGAAGACCAGGGTGACCTTTAGCTCCTGGTGCACCAGGTGCACCACTAGGACCAGTAGCTCCTCTTGCCCCTGGGGCACCTGCAGGCCCTGTTTCACCTGCTGGTCCAGCATGTCCCGTATGACCCTTAGGTCCAACAGGTCCAGTTGCTCCTGGAGCACCAGTTGCACCTGTCTCGCCAGATTCTCCTTTGCTACCTGGAGCACCTGTAGCTCCCCTTGCTCCCTGTGGGCCTGTTGCACCTGGGTAGCCTGGTTTGCCCTCAGCTCCCTGTGCCCCTTGATCTCCCTTATGTCCCTTAAAACCTTGAGGGCCCATTGCACCTGTTTCACCCTTTTCACCTGTTGCTCCCTTCTCACCTGGGAAACCCCTTGGACCCTGAGAACCACCTGGACCCACTGGGCCAGTTGCACCTGTGTAACCTGTTGGCCCTCTTGCTCCTGGCTCACCTTTCTGACCTGTTGCACCAGTGCTACCTACTGGACCTGTATCACCTTTTGCGCCAGGAGTACCTGGCTTACCATAACCTGGACTACCAGGAGCACCAGTTGCTCCTGTTGCACCCTGATGACCTTTAGGCCCTGTAGGACCTGGCAATCCTGGAGCACCATTTTCACCTGGTTTACCTGGCATTCCAACTCCAGGAGCTCCAGTGTGGCCTTTTGGTCCAGTTGATCCCATAGGACCAGGTTCCCCATCACGACCAGGTGAACCTCCCTTACCTGGCTCACCTGGGTAGCCAGGTTTACCAGGTTTACCAACACCAGGCTGACCAGGTACGCCTACAGGTCCCATTGGTCCAGTTGCACCAGTTTCACCTTGTGGCCCTTGAATGCCAATACCTCTGTCTCCTTTAAGTCCTGGTGCACCAGGAAGACCTGGATGTCCCTTAGTACCTGGCTCCCCCCTTGGTCCCATTGATCCAGGCAAACCAGCTGATCCAGGTTTGCCACTAGCAGAAATACCGGCAGGCCCAGGGCTGCCAGAAGGTCCAGGAGCACCTCTTGGTCCCTGAGGACCAGGTGCACCAGTATCTCCTTTAGCTCCAGATGCACCATGTGCACCTGGTTTTCCAGGTCCACCTGGAGTGCCTGGCTTTCCAGGTGCCGAGTAGCCAGCAGGTCCGGGTGGGCCAGGTGGTCCCTGGGGACCTTCCAGTCCTTCAGCACTCTCGCCAGGGGGCCCAGGAGGTCCAGGAGGTCCAGGTTCACCTGGGGCACCTGGGGCACCTGGCTCTCCAGCTACAGAAACCACTGCAAAGAAAAAAAAGGCATGTCATTGTGCATCATATGGACATTACAAGGGTAACAATTACGAATGTGGAGAAGAAAAGCCTAAATGCATTCTATTTTAAATCAGTATACTATAGTGTTTAAATTTCTTGGAACTCTTACACAGGTTAAACACAATAGTACCCTGATAGTGTAGTACACCCTACCTCTGCAAGTATTAGTGTTTTCCCTGTCCCTACTCCCAACACACTTGGTGCTGTTAATTAGCTAATTTGAATCAGGCAGCAGGGAAAACACTACAGTGTGCAGGCACGAGGAGGGGTATTCCCAGACCAGGGATGGGACTCTGTGGATTGTTGTGTTTATGAGATAATGAAATCATAGTTATTAGGCCTTTCTGCTGTGGTATGTAGAAATCCTGTAAAATGGAAAGTGAAAGAACTTGGCTAAATAATGGTTATTGGTTTTGTATCTATATTTCAACTCAAACCTGTAATATTTGATTTGATGAGTATTGCTATGAGTGACGCTTTATTGCTCATATTATATAAGGAGTAGCATTTTGATTTAGAAATACACTGGGGATTCAGGTTCAGCTTTGACCCGAGGTGTTAAAGGAGACATATGGCCCATCTTTTGTTAAGCAAGGTTAGACAAGTGGGTTCCTGGGCCATGCTAAGCTGGCCATCTGTATAATATTTGGGAAGACAGTGAAAATCTGAGGTTTAATATGCACTGGAAGACACTAATTGCATTTGCACTGCTAAAGTAATGGAAAGGTTGTATGATCTTTTTGAAACCTGATACATGGTAAAGTAAGTAAAGTATTTGAGTTATCGACTGCTTTCCTCTCCTAGAGCTTCAGAAGAACTTGCTCAGTCAAAAAGTCTTGCTTCTTTACTATATTACTTGCTATACTAGTATTATAATTTATTTTGTTTCCCTATCACTGCAAATATTAAATAATAGCAAACAACAACTCTCCAACTTGCACCAGTAGCTTGTCACATTGGTTTAAACAAATATACAATAACTTTTCCTTACATCCTGCCATAATTCCAGGATCCACTTTGGTTCAACAAAATATTATTAGACTGTATTTATGAATGAAATTGTGGGTCTCTGTTTTATGGCCGCTTTGATGTGGTGTCAGCCACTGGTGTGTGGACTGCATCAGTCCCTGTGTCATTCTTACCAAAACAGCTGTGTGAGGTCTTGACTGTGACACACCCTGACAAATCATTTTTCAAGATGTGCAGAGTGAGGTATTGTAGAGAACAGCTAGGCCTCAAGTTAAGATTTTGTGGATCTGATTCAGTCGGCTGACTCTCTGACACACATTTTGCATTTCGTACATCACAGATACAATACGCAGGTATTTAATTCCCAGATTGTGCCATCGTCCTGTAATGGATTCAGGCTGTTCCTAGAGATCAGAGTCAACTTGACTGAATGCAACACACCTGCTTCAGGTAATTGGTCTATTTAATTTATGGCAGGAGGAAATTTATCAAGGAAGTTGGAGCTCCAGGAAATCGTTTAGTGTTCACAATTGTAAAGCTTATGCAATGAGAACGTGCATTCCTTTTTCTAGCATGAGTTTTTCTAAAGAATGCAATTCTTTTTTTTATTTTTTTTTATCGATATACAGCAAAACAGCAATAAGGAAATATTATTTTTATCTTTATTGCTGTATTTTATTCAGCAGCCTATAGTGTTAAAAAGATACAATATAAACTGAAAATTATGAGTAGTATATTATTAATAAACTTATTATTATTATTATTATTATTATTACAATGTGAACATTGTATGTCAAATATTATATGATTTTAAAGCAATGTAAGGGATCTAACAGAGAATTATCTCCAAAAAAGCTCAAATAAAATAAATAAAACGTGAAATAAATATATAATATGTCTTCGTGGTGTTCATTATTGTTCCAATACAAGATTTAACTTCAGTTTATTTAAATTTGGCACAAAAGAATTCGCAACTAAGCACATACCCTTTATAAATGGCACAGATAATTTAGAAGCTTGCTAAAATAAATGTCTTTTTCTTTAAGTTTGCAATATTAAGTTATATAAAAAAAATAACCTGCCTTTTATGATACAGCACATTAGTTCATTTAATTTTAAACTAGTTCTAATAAATGCAATGCAATACAATGCAGCTGCACCTGGAGTTGAAGCCTACAGTACTAAACCAGTGCCAATATTCTAATCAGGAAAAAGCGGCTCTCGTCACTGGACAAATTTGTGCATCGCAGTAACCAATGGCTGCACCACGCTTACAACGTGGACTCAAAAACCATGCCATGCTTGTTAGCTTTTAAGTTGAACTTACCATGACCTTTCACGGCATAAGGAGCCTTCACCACTTTCTTCACCATATATCTCTCGCCATGGCCGGCAACCAGGGCCACCAGGAAAAGGAGGATGCTTGCTACTCGTAGGTCCATTTTCTGAGGTTAAATCTGTGTGGTGGTGGAGGAGAGTCAAGTTAGTTGGAGATGAGAAACAACAGTGAAATTCTTCTAAGTAAATAAAGTTTTCAAATCATCTAAAATATAAGAAGGAGCGGAAAGATATCTGTTTCAGAATAACAATCAAATCTTTGAAATGTTAACGTATGTACAGATAAATACAATGATGTTCTCCACCTGCCCTTGGATTCTTAAAGTCAGGCCCAGGTTAAGGAGAGACAGACAGAGAGAGAGAGAGAGAGAGAGAGAGAGAGAGAGAGGATACAGGATACATACTGGCATGCTTAGGTTCCAAATAAATAAAGTTAGCACCACTGGAGCTCCCACAGCTGTATATCCTCTCAGTTCGAGCACCTTAGAGCATCTGCTGCTCTCTGGCACAACAGTCAGGGTTTTTATACTGTATGTGGCCCATGTCTCATTAAAAAGCACCCACCACACCAGTCCCTCCTCCTCTCAGCTCCACTGTAATTAAGAGACAGAGCCGTCCAATCTCGGCACGGCACTTGTTTGCTCCTAAGACCCATGATTAGTTTCCACTCATTACTAAAAAAGACTCTAGGAAGAAATATGTGTTGAGAAATCTGTATAGTGTGTATAAAGTTCATATCAGATGTATTCTATGTGTATCTTTTCCTGTTCAGAACAACAATTATTTTCACTTTGAAATTCATCATAAAAGCAAGAGAGGACGTGATATATAAAAGAATATATTTAGAAACTTCCATGTATGTAAAATTATACAAAGCGGTCTTCAAGTCAATGTGGGACTTTTGATTGTGCAGAATAACAGAAGAACACAGTTCTGAGAGTAAAAACTCTCTTTATTTCTCTATATAATCTCCCGCTACACTAATGCACTTATCCCAGTGTTTCACTAGTGCTTGGACACCATCAAGGTAGAAATTTTTCTCTGTACACCGGAGCCATGATCGGACCGCCTGCTTTACGTCTGAAACACTGGCCTCACATGAACTCCTGTAATGCCTTTTCCAAACGTGCAGAAATGGCTTGGAGCGAGGTCAGGACGTGACACGAGCTCCGAGTCGGGTTCCTGTAATATGCAAGTGGTGCTGTGGCAGGACGAGGTGGTGCATTGTTCTATAAAAACAGAATATCTCTGGTGATCAAACCAGGCTGTTTTTTTTTTTTTTCCAGAGAGCGCTCCATTTGTTGAATGTTCACCGGAACGACTACAGTGTGCTCCAGTCATTCACGTGATCTTTCAAATCTTTCTGCACCATTCAAACGTTTTTTCTGCTGCTAAGAGTTTCATTACCGTACCGTGCTTGGAGTCTTGAAGTCCCGGTTTGACTTGAACAACCCAATTACAGTATATATAATTTAATGTGTTGTTATTGGATATAAATGTTTCTGTAAACATTCACATTCGACATTATGCTAATTCTATGTGAAATAGAAATTTGTTTAAAAAAAAAGGTGCTGTCGTCTATACATAGTCCCAGCATTTCCAATTTCATCCTCTTCTAAATAAACATTTCACCTGTATTGACCGTCTGGCTCACTTCAATCCCCCCCCCCCCCCCACGAGATGGCAAATAAAAACACAAAGATTTTACAGCTGGCTGATGCTTTGAGTCTGACGTTTTCATTTTTTTCTGCTTCTTTTTTGCAACAATCACGACTCAACCTAATAAACCTCCTGACCATCAGTCAACACACATCGCTTTCTTCCTTTCCCTTTTGGACGACTCTTTGCTCGGTTTGTGTGTACGGGGTATAGTGAGGCCTTCATTAAATCCACTATTTCAGGCCTAGTAGTTTATAGTGCCGTACTTGTGTATTTTTAAAAGTGCTTCTCCCTAGAAGCAGCTAGTAAAAGATATAAACAGGTTGTCTGGAACATACATCTGTCTTTGAGTGCTGCTAGATGAGGATGTACCATAGATGGCCACCAGGGGGCACACTGTAAGAGCTTTGAATCTGTAAGCTTGTTCAGTGTCCGACTGGGTTTGCAGACATTTTTTTTTTGTAAATGCTGCTTTATTCCATAAATCAGTCCTGTTTCATTACATTTCAAGCCCACACTTGATTTGTTGCATGTTCTCTGGAGCGTCTTTAATGTTTTTTTTTTTTTTCAGGCTATGTGGCACACACGCACACACACACACACACACACACATATCAATTACATGTTCATGACAAGCTGAGGATAAATCTTTTCACATATAATGACACCTGTAAAAAAAAAAAAAAGATGATGTTGAAACTTCATCTACGTCTACGGTGCACCGTCTGCGCGTCTCTTTGTGTCTCAGGTTATGAAGTGGAAAGATCTTGCGTGGAAGTTCCCTGCTCCTCAGATGATGCAGAATTTCTGCCACACTAAGGTATTATTAACCACCCCCCTAGACATGAAACTCGTTTCAGCATACACAATTTTCAGAATTAGACTCAATCAAGTGTAATTTTCCAAAGTGCCGTCTCAGCGTACTGTGTAGTTATGTAATATAAATAGCCTCATAAGTATTGTTCGAGCACGCTCTGCCTGTGCACCGAGCTCCTGGACTTTATTTTGCACACCGTAGCGCTGCCTGATAATGAGACAGATTTTTACAAAGACAGGTCTGGAATCAAAGACAGGAATTGCAGCAGCATCGAGCGCCTGATTACGACTCTCACTGTCAGGGCCTGATTTCTGCCAATATTTCTGCCACTTTTTTCTGTTGTTGTTGTTTGTTTTCACGTTACACTCGCGTGTGAATCGTCTATTCCCCATTGCTTGTGCCATCTCTGCCTGCAAACCTGCTCCTTTTCAACTATCTTTATGTTTACAACCCACAACGGAGGTTTGAGACTCAAAATGCGACTAACATTTAGTTTAATGATAGACCAGACCCGGGTGGAGCCTGGCCTATTTTCTTTCTTTTTTTTAAAAATGTTTGTTGCTTCATTTTTTTTGTCTTCATTTTGCATAAAAGCTGTGAAATAAAAGCAGGAATAAGCAGCTTGTTTACCTCCGAGCAAAAATAATTAACATACTTTTCCCAAACACAGAGCAGAAATAAAATGTGAAGCAGCACTTTTTTTGTTTATTTTCTTTTTTAATCACGCATGCAAATGGCATGCATAATCAAATGTAATGCATTTAGGTATTCCTGAGCGCTTTGCAGTTTGGCCCTAGATGCATAAATAAGTGAAATGTGTAGTTAGGAGTGCCATATGTGAATGTGCAGAAGTCATTACTTCTCTCGAGCTCTTTCTTGTGGTTGCCGTCCCCTTTTATAATCACCATTAGAGGTCACAGTAATTGTCAGCGTAGATGTGCGATTTTACTGCATACTATCTAAAGTCCATAAATGTGCACCAGACACCAGTATAGTAATAAGTAACACAGCACATGTTCAGTTCCATATTTAAAAGAAATATCAGGGTTACAAAGTGCCAAAAAATCTGCAAGGACAGGAGTGTGTGTCGGGATGAGGTATCCAGGTAACAACTGATAACAAGCCAGTACTGGTTTGTTACCAGCCCACATAACCGCTGTGAAATGCCGTCAACGAACTTACCCGAACTTAACCTTGATGAGAGAGTATTTCCGGCATGTTCTGGACCAAAATATGCAGTTGGTACGATTTCGGCACCAAATTAAAATGCTGCCGAATCATTAGACGTGGTTGCTTGCGTTTTTGGCTTAAGTGAAAAATTCCACAGAAACCTTTAAACTTCAACAACCGGCTCTTTAAACTTGCAACAACCGGCTCTTATGTGCCCAAGAATCTAGAATCTTTAAGGATTTTCTGGTTGTCTGTTTAAGGAAACACTTAAAATTTGGGTTTCCCCCCGGGCAAAAAAATCCTGAAAATGTTAAAGATTTCAAGATTTTGGAAAAAAGAAATGTTGCCCAGACACAACAAGTCAAAAATTCAGACACACCGCCTAACTCCTAATAGTCCTTTCTGATTTTTATCTGTTCCTACACTGTAAAACAATGCTGAAGGTGTTTATCTAAAACACACAATAATCTCCTCTGAGCAGTTGATATTGAGATGTATATCTGCTACTTCTGCTCTGTGAAGCTTCATAACGGCTCTAATCTGAGGTGCTGGTTGTTAATTGGTGATTTCTGAGGCTGGTGACTCTAAATGAACTTCTCCTCTGCAGCAGAGGTCAGTTTTGGTCTTGTTTTCCTGGGAAGGTCTTCATGAGAGACAGGTTCATCATCATGGAGCCTGATGAGTTTTGCAAATGCACTCGACACAATACTGTTCTTGCAAGAAATGTTCCAGAACGGTGACGTTCATGTTTTAAAACAACCGACTGTTGTTGTTTTTGTTGTTGTTTAATTACCTAATGCCATATGTGTTATTATAGTTCTGAAAAAAAAAATCAAGTATTGTTCTTGAACATAGAAAATAAATAACAAAACAAAAAACATTGAATTTTTTTGGTGTGTCCAAACGAAATGTCATTTTATATAAAACTCTGTTTGTCCATCAGCATCAGAAATTAAAAATTCAGGCGAGGTTGACAAAGACACAGAGTCGACATTGGCCCAGAATATGGTCTCCCTGCACGTCTAGCAGGTCCACTTGCAGCCGAGTGTTGTTGAACAGTCTGACGCATGTTATGTGACTTATCGTGTGTAACCCTGGAATACCGGCGGCAGCAATTCTATTGAATTTGCCTGTCTTGTCCTGTCATTGTCAGTCTTGGCCTTCCAGACCTAGGGAAATCAGTAGTGGAACCAGTTGTTGGGAATCTGTTCCATAGCTTGGAAATGATGATGAATGTGTATTGTGAGTCAAAAGTGAACAAAAGTTTGTTCCATAATCTCCTCCAAATACATTTTAAACTGAACCTAAAACCTTAAATCTGGCCATTTAAGGTTGACAATGTATTTGGTTTGTCATAACATTATGTGCCAATGAATCTAAAACAAAGGTTTTCTGATTGTCCGGCACATAATAATCAGTTGTGGCAACACCACATATATTTTATTTGCCATTCCAATGGATCCTATAAAAGGTCTATATAGAACCTGACAAATTTCGCTAGCAGGAAGAAGTTTTACCCTGTCAAGAAGGACAGCACAAAACCATGATATGGTTAAGGGTTTTGGATTAATGGCCACATTAATTGGATCACTAGAGGTCAGGTTTAAGATTTCTGTAGAATTTGTAACCTGACACCAATAATTCCCAAACACAGCTAACATTATGTAATGGTTCTTTAGTATTTCGATTGAGCAGAACTTTAAATCTTGGTACATGAACTTCCTGAATTCGGTTCTTCATCAAGGTCCACAATACACCTGCAATTCAGTCAACTGAGACATCTGGACTTTTAACATGAAATCTGGCCACTTTTGGCAAACAGTACATTGGTTAGGTTAGGTTAGGTTAGGCTTAGGTTTATTGTCATTCAACATGTTAGACATAAAGAAACGAAAATTGTTACACAGAACCAGCATTCAACATTGAAGAAGAATCTCAGTTTTCACAACTGGTATCTAGAAACGTAAAGTTGTTTATGTAAGAGAGCCTTTAAAGGATCTCTATGGAATCCTAAAGGTTCTGTAGAATCCTAAAACTGTCTTTACTGGTAACACCAAGTGTCTTGTGGGCCAAAAGTTGCTGAACATTCATTCCTGGAATTTGTATTGCCAATTCGTGGACAAGTCTGGTCATTCTAATATGGTAGGAAAATTGAAATACCACCTTAAAAATAAACTTAAATTAAAGACTTGTTTAGGGCTGTTGTGTGAGCAAGCTACTTTAAAAATGCAATTAACTAAGCTACAATTAAATTTGAATTTAAGTTGCTCTTTAGACAAGCTATTCAATAAAAAGTATGGTAGCAAACTATAGTACAGATCGACAATCAAATCGAAGCTAGCAAAAACATTTAGCCAAAATGTGTCAACGATGAGCCTAAAGTCTAAACGCTAGGACGGTCCCTCCTGCCTACGTACATTCATTCCACCGAATGCTGAAAATACCAATTAGCACCGCAGTCGAAGTTTTTTTCTTGGACTTGCATTAACCTTGAGTCATCTGTGCTCCAAGCAACAGAAATAAAACCACTACTGGGAGAAGTTATAAATGTTTATCCTGAACCGCTCCTGATTGCAGCAGTAATTAATTCAATTAAATTATTGATGGAATTACTGAATCTGGACCACGTTTGTTAGTGCTGCAACTATTTAAATAGCTCTACAACTATTAAAAGCAAAATGCATTATACAAATAATGTATTTCTTTCCTGACCAGTGTATGATTTGGGCGATGCCTGGAAAACCAGATCAGTCATGCTAATTCTGTATTTCAGGACTCAAGCGTAGATATTTCTGGTTTTTGCCTGCCGGTAAGCAATGATCTCCCACACCCAAGAGGAGAGCAAGTTGTAATTGCTGGTTAATGCAAGATGCAGCAGGCATGGAGAGTTTGCTCTAAAGATATCTCATCTAGATTGGGAAACAAATTTAAGCTTTCAATAAACTCAGTCCACCACTAAGAGCCGGTTTGAGTTTTATGAATGGAAGGTTGCACGGGCCCCTCGCAAACTGATTGTTGGGGAAATTACAGGGTCGTATCTGGAAACGTATCCGGAAGTACGGCCTGTCTCAGGGGTGGTATTCATGAGCGGAGGATGTGTAACCCCTAATGCAGCCCTCATTACACTGGGACATGCATCATGGGTAAAATAATAGTCATGGAACTTATGGTGACGCTCGGGCTGTGTACTAACTCACACGCTGACTGTGCATGTAGTCGTTAACTCAGTAATGACTGTTTAGTTGAAAGCTGAAGAACCAAAACATAGAGGCAATCACGAACAATAAGGGAATTGCTGAGCAAACAGACCAACTGATGTTAATGAGGCAACTGTGGATTGCAAAAAAAAACCTTCTACTGTATAAACTAAGGTGTGCCCAGATGATACCTTGGAAGATCTCATAAAGTTCCTGAGGTGTCAACTATTGTGAAGAACTTTTCTGTATAGGCCCTATGCCTGATTTTTAGGAAAGGATTTGTTGCCATTTTCCCCGTTCGATGTTATGACAAAATGTTTAACTAAATAACTCTACAGTACAGGGAAATTAGTTTCTTTTCTTAACTTGTTAGAAAGTTGTGATCAGAGTACATGGCCAGCCATGCCTCAGCGCCACCAGAGCAGGAAGTGTTCTGGGCCCCAGCAGTGGCAGAAACTTGATCCCCGAAACTTCTGATCAGTAACCGACAGCATGAACCATGCAGCCCTTAAAGCTCGGGGCATTTTAGCCGTTATTCGTTTTTCTGTTGTTGTTTTTTAATAAACATACAGGGTGTCCCAAAAACTTTGACATCATTTCATAGTCTAACAATATCGCCAAATCCTCTCCCAAATAATCTCAAATTTTAACAAGATGTGTAAAAACTAATTAAAGTTAATTATGGAGATGTATCCAATAATGGAAATGGTTTCAGTAATAATGACAATGTGCTGTTGAAATGGCCACCACGATCACCTGATTTAACACCTTTTGATTTTCTCTACGGGACTATGTGAAAAGATCGGTCTTAATCCATACCCGTCCTACAAGCCTAAAGGAACTCAACCAGATAAGAGTTAAGGCGCTGGAGAATGTTACGCACTATATGGTACAGTGTGTTCGGCAGGAGCTGGACTACAGACTTGACGTGTGTCGTGTCACAGGCAGTGTGTACTGTACTGTATATTGAACATTTGTGAAGCTTTGTGAAATCGGTTATAAAATCTATATCCATTTAAATATGTTGTTGGAATTTTAATAAATAAACTTGTTATTTTTCAACATGAAGCCTATTAAATTTTATTTCCCTAGTACATGTAGCTACTCAGATATTCATATTTCAAATAATATAAAATTCTTTGGGACATTCTGTATATAGGGCTCAGGATTGTGCAGTATAGAGCACACTAATAAGAAATATGAAGAACTGAATTTTAGATAATTTTAAACAATTATACAAACATGACTGAGCAAAAAGTTGAAAATGGGTCACATAGACAAAGAAATAGAAATTTTTGGGTTGTTTCTCTGGTCAAAAAAGTTCTTTTTTAGAGTTCTATATTTTTGCAACATCATTCCCATATTCCTTTAAAAAAGGAATGATAACTTGTTCTATGTGACATATCTAAAAAAAAAAAAAAAACACAATTTAAAGCCTCTCCATTAACACACACCAGCAAGGCTTCCATATAAGCACTTTTTTCTTATCGTCATTGACCCATGCTATGTTGCTGGCGCAGATCTATGCCACTTGGGTTTTGATAACAACTGCTTCTTACTTCTAACCCCCTCTTCAACTTCAATTTTCCTCAACTGTCAAGGGCAAAGTGGATTCTGGAAGGCTAGAAATTACATCACAAGAATCAATGTAGATCTTTGGCACTATTCTCAGTGGATCAATCTGTAACTGTTGAACTTATAGATGGTGATATAAGCTTCTTCCTGTTGCTGTTGAAAGAAATTCTGCAAAATCAGACAGATATAAGCCTAGATAGATAGATAGATAGATAGATAGATAGATAGATAGATAGATAGATAGATAGATAGATAGATACAGGGGTTGAACAATGAAAGTGAAACACTGGCCAATTTAGTGTTGGAGATTTCATGGCTAAATTTGACCAGCCTGGTGGCAAATCTTCATTGATTGCACATTCCACCAGTAAGAGCAGAGTGTGAAGGTTTAATTAGCAGAGTAATAGCACAGTTTTG
>JAOVVA010000002.1:1437482-1449446 GCA_028565275.1 Leiocassis micropogon | reverse complement strand
TGGTGATTTCTGAGGCTGGTGACTCTAAATGAACTTCTCCTCTGCAGCAGAGGTAGGTTTTGGTCTTGCTTTCCTGGAAAGGTCTTCATGAGAGCCAGTTTCGTCATGGTGCTTGATGGGTTTTGTAAATGCACTTGACACAATACTGCTCTCGCAAGAACTGGTCCAGAACAGTCGACCTTCATGTCTTAAAATAACAACTGACTGTTGTTGTTGTTGTTGTTATTATTATTGTTGTTACATAATTACCTAATTCCACATGTGTATTTCCATATAGTTTATGTAGAAAATAAATCACAAAACAAAAAAAAAGAAATTTGAAATTGATTCCAAACTTTTGAGCGGTAGTGTAAGTTTAATACGATTATACAATATGAGTTTGAACATAATATCTACGTGCATGACTGACTGATCGGATCATAGTGTGAACAATCAGGGGTTCAGGTGTTCCTATTAATGTGGCAGATGAGTGTCGTGCAAATAGTTTTCTCCACTTCCCAAGCACATGCCCGTGTAGGCGGATTGGTGACTGTAAATTACCCCTGAGGTGACTAAGCATATTAAGGTGTGCATGGTACTGTGGAATACTCTTAAATTCTTTTTTTTGTTGTTGTTGTTGTTGTTGTTGCAAAAATAAAGTTTAAAAAAAGGTTTAAAAAAAAATTTATTAAAATATCACATCAAAGTGTTTACCAGTGAACTGAAATCTGAAAAATTTTCCCACTCAAGATTTTGAAGCTTGAAGTGGGCGGGCGGAGCCTCTGAGGCTGAGAATACAATTCAATTTATATACATGACCACCATAAAAATTGTAAAATTAGTGTTGAAAGATTTACTGGGTCAACATCACAGAGATGAGTCGGTGATGTCTGAGCAAAGGGAAAAAAAATATAACTGCCAACTGTAACAAATTAAATGGGAACTCCATGCCTGCTTTGAGTCTGCAGCTCCACAGTCAGCAATAAAAACCACAGGACTGTCGTGTTGCATGTAACCGTTGTCTCCGATGACGTATTTGTCTCTGTGCCTTGACAGATGGCAAAGTGCTACTTGTAAAATCCTTTTATTTGCACCAAGCTTAAATAAACACGACATCTGATTACGTTCACCCCTGAAAATGCTGCCTGGTTGTTTGGTGATTCCCTGTATCACTGCCACTTCCCTCACTGTGTAGCATTAGTCTGGAAAATTCCAGTTACGAGCTTATCTGCTAATGCAATTATATGTTGTACTGATCACGCTACACAACTTGCACCAAACAATCTTACACCTGGAGAAATGCCAGACGAAACACAAGCATCTGAGCAACTGAGCACCGTAAAAAAATCTGTGTACCAGTCGAGATAATATTCTCTCAGAGCACCCTGAAAGTTGATCTTTTAATGCTCCAGCTGAAATCTCCTTCGGATAATGCATCCTTTTTACCTGAAACTCCCCTTGTTTCGCTCCTCCTCCAATCTCACCGTTTCAGTGTCTATGTAAATGAGCTACCCCCATGCCACGCCCCTCCAGAGAACAGCAGACCTGAGCACTTAGCTGAGGGAGGGTTTTCCTTATATGATGTCAGAATAGAGGAAAAACCAGTTGGCTTGTTTAAGCCTTGGACAATGCAAAAAAAGGATACATACACTGGAATGACTAAAAAGTGAATTTTGCATAATAATTCCCTTTAATGAAAAGGAGAACAGTTCTAACACTTGTTCACTTTTCATTAACTTATTAATATTTCTCTCTTTTAGAATTAATAACCTCACCTGGATAAACATAAGTGCCTGAGCAATGGCATACCCCGTGCGGATGTCCTAAACCATGTAATATTCACATCAAGTAGGCTAAATAATATTCCCGCTATGACATTTAGCTGCAACACCAACCCAGGACTTGACCTTTCCCACAGTGAAGGTTGTGATTTCCAGATTTAAAATGAGAACTCTGCGTTTCCATTTTGGTTCACTTCCTGGACCTGTGGTGCCTACAGTATACTGTACACATCCAAAGTACATTCATGGATTGCGAAGTCCTGCCAGTCTCTGCGATATTGCCAAACACTGCGTACATTCCGAGCCTTCTTATTGTTGAGATAATTTGACCGTTATCCTCCTGGTTTGTCCTTTGGATCATTCTCTGGCCTGTTTGCACTGTGATTTCCTGTTTTATTACTACTTCACAACTTGGACCTGGATTGTGATTTCTATGTTAATTTTTTTCTATTATTTATAGCACCTCATTATGTATTAATTAAAGTGCATTTTGGTGTCTGAATTGTTATACCAGTGTTGCTTCCTCATACAAAACTCCAGGGTCACTGGTTCACTCTTGGTTACTTGTGGGTTTCCTCTGGGTTCCTCCCAGCTTGTAAACGCATTCCAGTAGGTGGACTGGAGCCTCTAAACTGCCCCAGATGTTACAGATCATTTAGTATGTGATATTTATGAAGGTGTGATAGACTGATGTCCCATTCCGGAAGAATTCTTTCGCCTTCTAGAGAACCTCAACGACCCAGACCGAAATAAAGTTGTTGTTGGTCTTTCAGCTGCTCCCGGTAAGGGGTCACCACAGCGGACCATACGATCCACACACAAGCTTGGCACAGGTTTTACGCCGGATGCCCTTCCTGGCGCCACCCTCCCATTTTATCCTGGGTTGGGACTGGCACTGCATCCAGTGGCTGAGAATTGAACCCAGGCCTTCCGCATGGCAGGCGAGAATCCTACCACTGAGCCACCAATACCCTCCTGATGGAAATAAAATGAATACTGAAATTGCGCTGATTACCACTAAATACATAAGTCAATCCCAGTCAGCTTGTACAACAGCTAATTCCAATAACGAATAATTTCCTGAACAAATAACACATTTTACTTATGTTTAATGTTGTGAAACAAATTAATTTCAGCTAGATAATTAATGATATTTCCCATATCTTATTATTTTTTAACAAGTTAACACAGGCCTCAGAACACCCTGAAAATCGTATCTGTTAGCGCTCCAGCTGAAATACACCTGAATTATTGCATGATTTATAGGGTTCAATTCCTGCGTCTGGTCTGTGTCCATGGAGTTTGCATGTTCTCCCTGTGCTTGGTGGGTTTCCTCCGGGTACTCCGGTTTCCTCCAGCAGTCCAAAAACATGCAGATTAGGCTAATTGGCATTTCCAAATTGCTTGTAGTGTGTTAATTTGCATGTGAATGTGAATGTTGACCGGAGGTCCTTCCATGGTTGTACAAAATGGGAATAAATACAGTGGTCACAATTGGCCTCCACAGTCCCTAGTTGGACTGCAGAGGTCTTTATTTGGATGGATGGATTGCATGAATTACATTGCTGTCCTTCAAACTCACCATCTCAATGTCAATGTAAATGAGCTAGAGCTGGCCTTCTAGGAAACAGCAGAGCTGAGCAACGAGCTGAGGGAGGGTTTTCCTCATATGATGTCACAATAGGGGGAGAATCTAATTGTCCTGTTTAAGGCATATACCCAAAACAAAAAAAAAACAAAAAACGGACGTGCACACCATGATTAAAAATTTTATTTTGCATAATAGGTGGCCTTTAATAAATGGGATAGCTGTTCAACCAGTCATTGGCCTCATTTGCCTATTAATAAGATATTTCACCCTTTTAGAGTTAATAAGACAAAAAGCACAGCTTGTTTTTTAAGATAAGTTTTTTAAAAAGTACATATACACATACATTCATGTGAAGAAGCTGGGGTCAGAGTGCAAGGCCATGCTATGGTGCCCCTAACGCAGGGACGATTAAAGGCCCTGGTCAAGGTCAACAGTGGGAGCTTAGTGGTGCTGTGGCCTGAAATCTTGATGTTCTGATCTGTAACCAGTTGAGCCACCACTGCTCTAAAATAAAGCAGAAATCATTGCAAATTCATTTGTCCTGCAGACTTGTCTTGTGTAAATCTAACTATTATAAAACACTGACACTGGAGACTCCTTCCATAAATGTTGAAATAAATGTCTCCTTGTAATGTCAATGATAATAAAAAAAAATTTACGCTAAACAACAACTTTGCTAGACTTTTATATCATTAGCATTAGACCATGTGGTGCGTCTGCCACGAAAGTCCCTGAATTATTTGTTACTATACAAGTGATAACGCATTAGAACGAATATGAATTTCTCATTATGACTATTATTGGGAAACTCATCACGCACAGAGCACATATTGAGAGGAAACATCTCATTCCTGTTGCTGTGAATGAAAGGGTGACACTGCTTGCACTGTTCAGGAAGCTAGCCGACCAGCAGTGTGTGTGTGTGTGTGTGTGTGTGTGTGTGTGTGTATATTTGGTGAGTAAGTGTGTCCGCGCTGTGGCTTTACTCCACACGATATTCTGCAGGAGCCTGTGGTCTCGTCCCACCCCCCTCGTGTCTGCCGTGGTTTGCGTCCTTACACTCCCCTGGTGGTGTGTGTGTGTGTTTCCCCCAAACCGAAGGTAAAGAAAGCTGTGGAAATGACAGTGTTGCATCTAGTGGGCAAAAATAAACGTTTTGATCATTCTCACAACTATTTGCGCACGTGTTTATTCCTTTCCATCTATAGAATTAGTCATTTTTAGGGGAAACCAGAAATTAAAGTAGGTTCTGTCTTTAAGGCCCATCTGCTAGCTAACAATTATCACAAGCCAAGGGTCGTAAATTAAGACTGTCCTTGTCCCCGCTGCGTGACCAAAAAATGCGTCACAGGAGACACTCTGCAATCATACTGTATGTGGCTGGTTTGTTAAAAATGGATGAGTTGCGCCTCATCTTATAGTTCCCAAGCCCAACTTTAAATAGTGATATGATTGATACGGTGCCAGTGTTTGTTTTATGCCCATGCTGCCTTTGACTTTAATATATATATATAATGTAAGGTACTGACGTATGGCGAGCTAGTTAGTGGGTTGAGCAGATCAATAGACTAAAACAAATAAAAGATGATTAATAATGCTGTTTTAAAACAGTTTCTAATAATATAGCACATGATGTTTGATGTCTGGGTCAATCATGTCATGATGTTTGGGTCTAATCGATTTTGCAATTTAATGAATGTTTTGTTGGTGGATTTAGTTCACTTCACTCTTTTCTGATTCACTCACCACAGCTTTTGAAGAAAATACAACCTGCAATACTCATGTTTTGAGAACACTTCATGCACACAGACCCCGAGGCGGGAATCGAACCTGGACCCAAGAGGTGCGAGACGACAGTGCTGACCACTGAGCCTCTGTACCGCCTTAAAATGTTATATTAAATTAAATGATGTGAATTAAATTTATGAAATGTGAACATTAGTTTTGTCTAAAGATACAGTTAAAAAATTATTGTTTTTTTGTATCTTCAGCAGCGACCTCATTTCCCCTTTCGTCTGTTCCAACCACTTAGCATTCAGCGCTTATCACCATCTTAAACATCTCTCATCATCTGCACCTGTTTCTCACTGGTTCATACCTTAAGTTAAATGTTTTTTTAAACACGTGAATGATTCATAGGTCACTGTGTGGCTTAACAAGCAAAAACAATCAGCTGAAACTGCTCAGGTACAGGGACTGAAAATAAGAGACAAACAAGTCGTTCTGGAGAGCTATTCCTCAGGACGAGATTAAAAAAATATGAAAAAGTCTGGCTCTTTGGAGGCAAAATATATAGAAATGATGGGAGTCAAGACTTTTGCACTGTACTTTAAGTAATAATCGGCCAAAAATGTTTTTCCTTGATACTTTGGTCACTGAATCACTGATTTTTATCACTGAATCACTGATTAACCCCTTTACAGCATAACACTATAATAGTTCCTGAGTTGTCTACCTTATAAATATTGTTTATTAAGATTCATTCATCCATCTCAAAATTTCCTTAGATGGATGAATGAATCTTAATAAACTTATTATCTCAATAAACGTATAAATTATTATCTTACTCTCAGAATTGTAGACACTCCCCGCACACACACACACACACACACACACACACCTCAGTAATTTAATGCACGACGTCCCTAATGCTAATCTCCCCCTGTTTGTACTGCACCTCACTGCGGTCTGCAAACACAACCAGTTCCATTTCGGCACCCCTTTTCGTCTCGTGTTAAAATAAATCTGAAACAAGCTTTAGAGTAAACACTTCACAATTTGTCTGCTTTTTATATTTAGCGAAGAGAATGTTCTTGTTTTTCCGTCGCTTCTGTCTGTGGCTTAGATATTTATAAAAAAAAAAAAAAAGATTCATGTCTGCTCCGCTACCGTACTTTATTTATTTTTTTTTGCATCGTTTCTGTTTCCTTAAGTGTAAAAACGACCATCTGCGCAGAAGCCATTACAGATTCTGAGAAACCGTTCAGTCTCCATCGATGATAAGTAGTTTTGCAGGTCACACAAGACATAAGATGGTTTAATCGTGATCGTAAAATTTCCCGTGAACAAGAACATTTCGGTCTGTTTGAGTTTTGCTGTGGCTCTCTCAACATCACAGTGACGTCTCAATGATCCTGCAAGCTTTAACATTTTATAGCAATAATTATAAATTAAAATTCCACCCTGAACACCAGGAATGCGCTTCGGAATTCTAGCGCTAATTTCTTGATTCATATCATGCCATGTGCTTCTGTTTTTGTTCCTGTCTTCTTATTAAGGTGACCTGGTCAAAACTAAACTAAATCGTTTATGCATTTATACCCAGTGGTGCCTTTGTTTCATGTGAAGTCTTGTCATGCTTTATGTTTGAAAGTCTGAGACACTCTAATAAAACCTCCCTTTGCTTTTTATCATTATAATCTTCATCTGTTTATTTGACTTACATTTTTAAAGTTGCACTAATAAATACACAGATCAACCATAACATTAAAATCATTAACATTACAAACACATGGGTTTTTGGTTCCTCTTGTGCCCCTATGGTGGATATGGCCCTTTGGGGCGTGGCTCCACAGGGCCTCTGGAGGTGTGCTGTGGTGTCTGACACCAGGATGTTGGCAGTGGATCCTTTGGGTGCTGTGGGTTGTGGGGTGGGGCCTCCATGGATCAGACTTGTTTTTTCTGGTGCGGGCCATGGGGGCTTGATTGGATCTGGGGAGTTTGGAGGCCGGGTCGGTGGCTTTGGGCTCTTCGCCCGCTGGCCGGTGGGCTGTGGTGCACAGGGTGTTCTGGTGCCTTTCTATTGTGGCCAGCCTTGACTTTTGGTCCATGGTTGAGCCTTAGGTGCCCGTGATCCTGTCACCAGTTTACTGGCATATGGTTGGTGATCAATGTTGATCAATTCACTTGATGGTAGAATTAATGCTATGGTGGAATGATGTACATTAGGTGCAAAAACAACAAACAAATTCTGTGATCCCAGGCACAAGTTTTAGGTAGATGGTGATGTACAAAATGGCATTACATTAGCATGAAAGTAGAAGCTGTGATCTGTTTGAAAAGCGTGCAAGTTAAAGGACTAAAGCTTTGATGCAACGTTCTCTTCAGGAAAGTGACAAAGTGAGAGCTAAAGGCCTTTTTCCATCAGGCACATTTGATTTTATCCTTCCTCACACCCAGCGCTCACATTATTTTTGCTCTCCGTTCTCGGGTACACTTGCGTATTTACACTCTCCCATACAGCAGGTGGTAGGATGCACATGCTTGGTTTGTAAGCCACCACGAGACAAAAGGAGAACGATGAAGTTAACCTTCACGCTATGCGTGAAAAAATTCAAGATTAGTGCTCTCGCTATACTTAAACTGCCTACTATATCGGCTATGGCTGTGTAGGTCAGAGGGTGAGACTGGAGCGTGCTACGCGCACAGAGATTTCAGAAAAGACAGGCGGCACTGATGACGTTGCGCAGGTACGATTGGTTTCTATATCTGATTTAATTTGTGCTTGAGTACGCTGTATCGTTCTTGAGACCACAGTTACCAGTGGACTCGGGCACTGTTCCCAGGCGTGGATTGATGGAATGATGAGGGGCCCCAATTTGAAACGCCCTTAATCACACCAGCACTGCTGACAGCAGGTAGACAAACTGCAATCTGGGTAAAGTAGAAACCTATTAAATTTTAAAATGTTAAAATTTTTTAATAGAAAATAAATCTCTTCCTCTATTAAAGATTATATATCGTTATATAAATGTCCACAGTGGATTCCTGGTTTAAAAATCTGAAACTTTCCTGGCAGTGATGACAAAAATAGAAAACATTGCTGGAAGCCACAATATAAACAATACTGAATGGTATTGTCACATGAGCGTGGTAGTGAATCTCCCAAAGAAAAACATGGTCCTTTTTAATTTTCTCAGCATGTTGGAAGTGCTTCCTGGCTCCTGGTCACTGCATCTGGTGATGCGTTTCCTGTGTGACTCAGTAGAAGGACAGGGACACACAAAAGGACAACAAGAGGCTTGGAGACGAGCCTGCTGGCCATGACTGACAACCTCAAGACAACCAGGGACACGCCTGGTGATGAGGACATGAAAGAGAAGAGTTGGAGGAAAATAACAATAAATATTTACACAGTTTATTCATCCGTGGTCAGTCAGCCAAGACATGTTTAGTGTCCAGCGCAGTAGACTTACATTGGCTCGATCCCCTCACGGTGCCATTACTTTTGGTGATGTATGCACTTATTCGTCTAAAATGCATGTTTGTGTTAGGATTCAGATCCCTATTCATGCAATTATTGTAAGTCTATAAAAAATAAGCAAGTTAAAATCTCCAGAACATTTCACTAATATTTATTCTCTAACATGTTAAACATGAGGACAGTTTGAACTTTGATGGCCGTGTATATTTCCTTGTATCTGTATTGAATACAAACAACAATCTTTAATCAGTCTTTAGTGAATCTTTATTTGCGTGCTGCTGCTCTGTCACACCGGGCTCTCAGTTCAGGTATTTTACACACCCTCGGCTTGGACTGCTGCGGGTATGTTTGCTCTAACGATCTGTGTTTTGTCCCATAGTGATGCTTCACATTGCGGCTTTTAAAAATCGCCACGGTTTCGGACCATATTAGACAAGCTGTTTTTAAACTTCCCACAGAAAGAATAAACATACACTGATCTGTCCATTCATCTTTGAAGGTTCGGTTTTTTATAGTCCACTTGCCTTTCTGTGGAGTAAGCCATGCTGTGTCGCGCTTTCATTTCGGTTTCTTCCGCACACTCTCTGTCTATACACGGTCAACTATCACGTTAATTGGCTCTGTTCACACGTATACTGTAGCCACGTCCACCTTGAAGGAAAAAGCGCTAGAATACTGTGAGAGAGCTCGTTCACAATTTGGTCTAAGAACACATCCATGAATAAAGAATGGTACAAAAACATCCTCCGAGAGCAACTTCTCCCAACCATTCAAGAACAGTTTGGTGATGAACAATGTCCTTTTCAGCACGATGGAGCTCTCTTAACCATAAGGCTAAAAGTGATCACTAATTGGCTCGGGGAACAAAATATAAAAAAATTTGGGTCCATGTCCAGGAAACTCCCCAAATCTTAATCCCATTGAGAAATTGTGGCCATCAGTCAGGACGAATTGCAGACTTTTTGCGTAAACTTAATGTTGTCAATAAAAGCCTTGGACACTTATAAAATGCGTGTAATTATACTTCAGGATACCAAAGGGAACATCTGACACTAAGATCTAAAAACTCTAAAGCAGCAGACTTGGTGAAAATTAACATTTGTGTCATTCTCAAAACCCTTGGCCGCGGCTGGAACCCTGTAGCCTAGCAATACCCTTAGTGCTTTTGCTTCACTGGATTAAAAGGACGTCTGCCCATGCATCCTGCATCACCTCAATTTTGTGACACTGTACCGAAAATTCCATTAATTTATACACACTACCTGAATTTTCACAAATAGCTAAAAAAAAAATGAAAAAAAAAAAGACTGAAGGAACACTGAACGGCACGGATCTGAGAGATAAACAACAAAAATTCCTCCATGCTTATAATTGCTGACCTGCTGGAGGAGCGGATACAGTAAACAAGAGAATGCCTGTCACTCCAGCTGGCAAAATAAACTGTGTTTTAGTCTATTTAGGCCTTTAATATACTTCTGTGGATGATACTCAATAAAATCGAAACACCAGGGTTGGAATAAAACCGCCAGTTTACGTTGATATTTGTGTACACTAGGGCTGTTGCGTAAGTATCGAATCTGCGTGGTTGGAGTTGGACAGATTTATATAAAATATATAGAGAATGTAGCTGATGTGGCTTTCTCTAAACGCTCGGCAGGAAGAGCGTTTAGGACGTTAGTGTCGCGACTCTCTCTGTATAACACATCACTGCACACGCCGTCTGTGGCAGCTGGACATTTATTTTTGCATCTCAGTGATTTACACAATCTGAACTGCGATATTACTTATGTAAGGTGTGTTTTATGTGTTTCTGTGTGTGTGTGTGTGTGTGTTTTAGTGTGTAGTGTGGCTCAGACAGTTTGAGTAGGCTTGCATGAGATTTATCCCCACACGCTGAACCATGGCACATGCAGCTAGAATATAATGTGAACGCATGAAACAGGAATCCAGTCGAGTCAAATGAAACACAAATACTCACAAAAGTGTTGTCTATTCATTTGGTTTTAAGAAGATTTGTAAGCACCAGAGGAGAAAGAACGTGAGTGGGATTTATTCATTTTGTGTATCAGTGCTTTTCTAGATTTTTAGTGCACCGACTTTTTTGTCCTGCTGAGCTTCAGCTTTTCTCAGCTCACTTGCAGAGAGAGAAAACTTTAAATAGAGCAATAAATCTTCTTATATAAGATATGGTTTACTACGTTTACATCAGAATTTTTTGCAAAAAAAAAAAAAAAAAAATGCATTTTGCTTATTAATATCTAAGAACGAACACGTCCAACAGAGTGAACCTTTTTGCCAACCATGATATCAAATTGAGCAACCTTGAGGAGGACACATGTTGAGGAGTATAGAACACGCCAATAGCAACTGCAGATAATGTGTACTGTAGATAATGAAATTAGTGGCTGCTGTACTGTATTCACACACTCAGACCCATTACACTTTAGCAAACCTTTGGACATGTGTAGAACATTTAGGACACTGGGAGGCAGTAGCACTGCTCACTAGGATTCTTCTCTCTTCCATATAAAGACAAACACAGATGCTTGCATTATAGTTTTTATTAATTTATGCTTTTTTTAATCTAAACCCTGAAAGAAAACATTACTATTTGTACAAGTATACAGTCTTATGCACCGCTTGATAAATAACAGATTTTGGTGATTTTTTTAATTGAAAAGATGTTAACACAGTCTCTCTTGGAAATGGAAAAAAATGCACAATATTGTCAGCAAGCATTGATGCATAGTTACCTCTTATGCCATAAATTGAACAAAAATAAAAAAATAAAAACATTATTATGGCACTGTGCAAAAGTTTGGGCACCCTAAGAGTTCCAGAGTCTCAGATTCTTTTTGCAAGGTTTCAGACCTTAATCAGCTCATTAGATCTGATGTCATTAGTAATTGCCAATTTTAAAGCTTTACAAATACTTTGACTCTTCAAACCCTGTGCACACACTTGCAGCCACTCAACAAAAATGGGCTCCTCTATGCAGCTGTGTAAGACTCTGAAAATGAAGAAAGTTTTCAATGAAAAAATCACCAAAATCTGTTATTTATCAAGCTGTGCCCAAACTTTTGCATAAGACGGTACATAAATATACATGTAATATTGTGCTAATTTGCTGCTAACATTACATACTGCAAAGAATTAACCCTTTATAGGGCACTTATTGAAATACTTGGAATTTTTTATTTTTTTAAATCTTTTGTGATTTCATCTTCATCTTCTCCACTACCGCTCATAAGTTTGGGATCACTTTCTACTGTAACTCCATGGTCGTTCCTGATTTTTATTTCTTTCTTTACAGTAAATCAATGCTGAAGGCGTTTATCCTAAACACACAATAATCTCCTCTGAACAGTTGATATTGAGATGTATATCTGCTCCTTCTGCTCTGTAAAGCT
>JAOVVA010000002.1:1407944-1425250 GCA_028565275.1 Leiocassis micropogon | reverse complement strand
TCACCTATATAATTATAACCCAAACCTTAATATTTGCACAGTGCCTATATTTGCACTTGTGTATATACTATCTATCTATCTATCTATCTATCTATCTATCTATCTATCTATCTATCTATCTATTCATCCATCCGTTCATCCATCATGTCACTTCCTCTACAGTCCCTTCATTAATTTTGACGATCGTATGCCTGACTGTTTTATGACAGACAGCTATATTCCTATAATAATAAAAATAATTATAATGACAATGAATTCCTCCTTTCTCTCCTTTTACTCATTTTTACTACCTTTGTTGCTGTAGCTAACAAACAAAAAAAAATTAAAGTTGTGTAAATTATTCCTGAAATCAAAATTTCTTCTATTACTTTTAGACATATCAGCGCTGTGAATTTAATCTCTGCATTTCCTGTTCTCTGGGACGTTTTTAGAAACAGGTCAGAAAGCCGAGCTGGTTTATGTTGC
Source organism: Leiocassis micropogon (assembly GCA_028565275.1). Lineage (NCBI taxonomy): Eukaryota > Metazoa > Chordata > Actinopteri > Siluriformes > Bagridae > Leiocassis > Leiocassis micropogon. The sequence goes on along the minus strand of JAOVVA010000002.1, from coordinate 1,424,785 downwards.
TTGGTATTAAATATGGCATTTATTCTACATCTTAGAGGTAATCCTCTTTTTTAGCTGCTTGCTGCTGATACTGATGATGATGATGATGATGGGGATGATGATGATGATGATGATGATGGTGGGGATGATGATGATCATGCAAAGTTTTTTTAGGATGGAAATTTTTTTTTCTTTAAACATACCATACAGTGTGTTCTGCATGAGAGTTTAGCTGCGCACCTCTTTTTACTGTCATATAAGGTAAAACTGTGGATGAAGATGAGCATTGCAGTGGATTACAGCTGATTTACATATCCTAAGAGGATGAGGATTAAAGCCACTCTGTTCATGGCTCTGTCATCCCTTTTTTTTTTTTTTTTTTTTTTTACCTTATAAGAAGTGTTAGGCAGTAGAGACTGAACTCCATCCAGAAGCGTGAGAGCTTCATTCACCCACTCACATCCGAGCAGCTTTTGGACTTGCAGCTCCAGTGGACTCTGGGACAGCTGGTGAATCTCCTGCTCGGCGATTACAAACACACTGTCTGGACAAAAAAAGGCAATAGATAATAAGTCATGCTGTATAAGTCATGCTGTATGAATCACAAAGGAATTTGGGAACATTTCAACATTGAATATTTACCAGAAAATCTCATATTCTGTACTTAAATGAAAGACAAAAGTAAAATAACTGTTAGAAATAAGAACATGTAAACAAAATATGATATTTGAAAACCATTTTTTTTGGGGGGGAGGGGCAGGCGGGGGTCTGTAAGGTCTGTAGGCTTATAGGCTACTACAGTATATGTAGGATTATATTAATAGACTATATATCCAAATAATCCAGCTCAGTGATTCTCAAGTCTTTGAGCAGATGTTTCTATGACTAAATATCTCTCTTCATCTAACTGTGCCAGCATGTCAACAAGCTCAGGGTCGTTCCACAAACCGAGGATAAATATTTAGATGATGTGTACGCTGTCATGAGCTGTGCTCTCTTATGTGATGAATAATGCATGAATGTATCCATATATCCATATGTGTAATGATCAGTTCCTTTGTAGCACTCTGAGGTAGAAAAGAGGGAAAGAACGCGCTCATGAAATGTGCTCAGACTTTGAATAAATAAACCGTTTGACTGCAAAATAAGTCCAATAAATCCATTTCGGTAGTATTGATGGAAAAAAGCAAGACATATTGTAAACTGATGTTGAATATTTTGTGCATGTGCATGAGTCGCATGGGTGTTAGAAAGCAAAATGCTATAAAAGTTTTGTCCCAATGTGTCCCAGTGTTTTTGTAGTCACTGGCAGAAAAAAAGGTGCTGAATTTTAATGCACAAAAAAAACTTTTCATATACAAAAAAGATCTGTTGAAGATCATGAGAGATGATATAAAAAAATATAAAACGTCCACTTTACAGCATCCTTCTCTACCGGCTTTATGAAATAATTTACCAAAAAATGGGTGAAAATTTTAAAAATGTGTTTTGCAGTCAAACTGTTCATTTATTTTTAGAATGAGCAAGCACATTAACACGAAGGGGCGTTAAAGTCAGACCGGGCGCAGTACGGTGATGAGACTCTTAGGGTCAGCAAAGCATTTGAATGGTCCAAAGGCCGTAGTTCAGATCCCACTGCAACTGTTCCCGCGAACATTCAGCATATGGAATGCATTTTTTAAAAAAAATCAAAATAACTTGTCACTGACTTGCAGAAGAGACGCATCATTCACCAACATTACTTGCACATTACAGCAACCAGGCTAGGAGTTATTGCTACATCCCCTGTACAGTCCTGACCTGGCTCCAAGGTGTTTCCACATGTTTGGGGGACTATAGGAGTTCCTCTGAGGCAAACCGTTTCAGATATAAAGCAGGCAGTCCGACTGAAAAAAACTTGATGGTGTCCAAGCACTAGTGAAACACTTGGATAAGTGCATTAGTGTAGCAGGAGATTATATAGAGAAATAGAGAGTTTTTACTCTCATAACTGTGTTTTTTTTTCATTGTGTACAATCATAAGTGCTGGTTTGACTTGAACGCCTCATATGACTTAATTATTTTTATACAATAACTTTCTTTCAACTGTTTGATTCTTTACATAATGTAATAAAAGACAAGGTCAAATCTGGCATTTCCAGGTGTATTTATTCCCTAATAGAACCTTTAAAGGTTCTGCGTTCACCTTGACTGTAAAGCATTTCCAGTGTGCATCAGCTTAAAAGCATAAACCTTTAATAAACTAGAACCATTAACCACTGGTAAATTTCAGAAACCCTTATAATCTAACATAATATTTTGAATCATCTGATCAGGTCAAAGGTCAGAGATGAACCTGAGGTTGAAAGGAGTGATTTGCCAGTATTTAGGAGAACGGTCTGTTTAAGCTGCTGGTCCAGCATGCTGTAGACGTGGAGCGCTTTACTCTGTAGCACCAACACATAGGGGAAGTGAACTACTGCATCCAGCACTCCATCCGGCCATGGCACAGGAGGACGCTGGGAAATTCCACTGCTCATCACAAACATGCCTGCACACATACAGTATAGGTACATTGATGAAAAAAGTAATATTTTTTTAATTATTAGACTTCTCATAAATGATTTAAATAGGTTTGGGGTAGTGTATGTACTGTATATTTAATTAATTTGTGTTAAAAATTAATTTCATTAATAAAATGTAATGAATCAAGTGTTCAAATGTAATATATTTTTCAGTCTTTTATTGCATTATTATTAGTATTAGTATAAGTAGCAGTAGTATTTTCTTTCGAATAAGGCTAGTAAAATGTTATAAAATGTTAATGTAATTTAAGTTTAATTTCTGAACGCCGTAAACTCCAAACCTCACCCAAGTTCCCTGGGCCTTTTAGAAGAAACTCTCCTTTCACACTTTCCTTCGCGAGAACACTTTGCTTTCCCAGGTTATGTGTGAAGAGCTCGAGACTGCTCTGACTCTGGTAATCATGGAGAATATATCTGTCACTCGTAGCCACGCACAGGCAGGTCTCGTGCACAGCCAAAGCCACAGGGTCCTGAGCCAGAGCCACGCTCCCTACACACTCCCATCTGTCCACACACACCTTGTGTATGCTCACCGATTTCCGTTTGGTGGAGGCGGCGAAGAGCTCCACGGAAACCTGCTGCGTGTGAACTGCGGGTTCGCCGAGGCGAAACAGAGAAACGTTCTGGATCTTCTTCACGGCTGCTACGGGCTCCAGAGAGAACATGTTTAACACGGTGATGGAGCCGTCCCAAAGCACAAGAAGGTGGTTCAGGACTGGGACCGCTTTCAGCTGGCTGATTTCTCCACCTCGGCCCATCTGTCTCTTCCTTACCTCTCGCAGAGTCTTACGCTCACCGATCCCGATCTTCGAGGTTGTAGTGAAATGCTGGAGGACGCCGTCTTTCCTTCCAATATAGAAGTTGTCACAAGAGCACTCCATACACTGAATAACGGATTTATCTTTGCCCTTGGCAGCCTTTTCAAACACCAGTAAGGAGCTAAAGATGTCCATGATTGTATGTGTGTGTGGGTTTTTTGTTTTTTTTTTGAAAATTAGATTATAAAGGCAAAAACGTCTTTAAGAAAAAAACACGATTAATGTAAAGTTTCAGCTCAAGTGATTCTCAAACCTCTGCAGTTGTGTCCAGTTCTTTTGTGAGCGTATTTTGACCCTGCCATGTGACTCATCCTGTGAGGAAGCTAGCGTCAGCACTTTACCCACTCTCAAACTAGAGCGCTGCACAAAGTCGCCCGTGTGTACATTAACTCCAGGAAACGACTTTAAGGTCAGGCTGCACTCCCGTATAATGTAATGTTTAACCAAAAACTACTTAAATGTTCTTTGATTTCGGTCAACGAGAAATATTTTATTGAGCATGAACAATATATTGGCGTCCTAGTACATCAGTAGAAATGGACCAACGCTGAGTCAGTACGATCTGAGTGGTGGATCATTTTCCGGTGCATTGCTCAACATGAAAAGCTTTGTTTATTTATTTTTTTAGCATTGCAATTAGCATCATGATATCTGCACTACAAAAAGATGACATCTTAGCAAGTCAAAATATCTAATCTTTTTGTTACGAGGTTGTTAGCGAGCAAATGCAAGGAGTCAAACTTTGGGACATTTTTTTGCAGAATAACAGAACGCAGTTTTGAGAATAAAACCTCCTTTTATTTCTCTATATAATCCCCAGCTACACTAATGCACTTATCCCAGTGTTTGGATAGGAAGAATAGGAAGTGCTAGGATATTGGAAGCGTGCTGCTGCTTCACGTCTAAAACGCTGGCCTCCCAGGAACTCCATTTATGGCTAATGGCTTGGAGCGAGGTCAGGACTGTACGGAGGTCGTGGCAATAACTCCCAGCCAAATTCCTTTAATGTGCAAGTGGTATTGATGAATGATCATGTGCCCATTTCCCATTTCTTCTGCTTGTCAGCAACAAGTTATCCAATCAGGTGTTCCACTCGCTGAATGTTCACGAGAACGACTGCAGTGAGCTCCGAGCCACCTCGGCCGGGATCTTCATTTGAGAACACAAGGCCTTCTTTAAAACGTTTCCATTCAAATGTTTTACTGCGACTAAGAGTCTTATCACCATACTGCACTTGGATTTTATTCACCAGAAAGGTCATCACAAGTCCCGGTTTGACTTGAACACACCTCATATACCAGAATATTTAAGCATGATCCTTTACAATATGACAAATTTTCTGCTTGAAATTGTCACATTATTGCTTGCATCGTACATTTTTTTTCTTTTAGATTAATAATTAAAAATATTAATTGTTTTATTTCATTCTTTAATTTGTGTAGTTCAAGAGCTCACATCACATGCTTGGATCGCAACAAACTTCATCACACACTCCATAATGCTTTCCTCTTTACCCTAGCATATCGTTTAATTTGTCTTAAACATGCTGACTTGTATAGCTTATTATAATTTTCTCCAGAATGATTAAATGCTTCTGATGGCGATCAAAGAAATCACACAAAAGTCAAGTAAGTGTTTGTTTTTTATTGTTAAGATCTGTTTTCAAGATCTGCAGAATTATACATACATACTCATAGTAGTTGTACTTATGCAGTAGTGCTGTAGGAGTATATCCAAATGTTACTGCACAGTACAAAGTAGCTGCAAGGTTCTATGAATAGGTCTATGAGTATGGCATACACATCAACTATTTTTTATTTACAGTTTCCATTTATCATAATGCAAGATTAAATATCTCTATTTATTTAAGGTCTTTTTTTCAAACCATTAAGCCATTTCTGTTAAAACCATACAAATAAAAATGTAACTGAGGATGTAATTCAGTACACATTGTCAAATTTCAAGGGTTTGTTAATATTATATTTATAGTATTAATTATTATACTGTACAACCATGAGTTTTGACCAAGTGACCTGGTTGGAAGAGAGGCATTCCACAAGAGATATCGCTCTGATAATAGAGCGTAACGGAACTGCGTTTTGTTCTACAGTCGTTAATTACACTAACTCTCGGTGCCGGTGTGGGTGAAAGTAGGTCTGTTCCTGAGAGAGCAGCCACCTGCCAAAAGCCACATTCGAAACCAGTCACAGAAGCAGTTTCAACAAAACACGTACCAGATAATGTTTCATCATCTTAAACAACATGCTGTCTCCGCAGTAATCCCTTCTAAGTCATTCTGAAATGTTTTTTATTTACTATTCCAAAGCTAAAGAGCGTCTAACACGAGGCTGAATCCCAAATCCCTCTCTAACCCCTGATCAAGGGCACTACCTGGTGTGTGGAACAAGGGATTGTACACCCTACTGTACATAGCATGCTAGCCTTCTGTTTTATGCTGGTGTATTTGGGATTCAACACCAAAATCCCAGAATTTAGCTGATATTCCAAAGTGGAATAAGTGTAAATATAAAGTAAATCTCATAAGTTTGACTTAAAATCTCATATGGTTTATTCTCCTCACCTTTTGCCTACATAGTATTGATAAAAGTTTAAAACTACTTGATTAGTATTTCTTGTGGTCTTTTTTCCTTAGATCTTTTACTTGTTTTTATCAAATCTTGTGCACAATTTAATAAAGTGGGTGGACAAACTTACAAATAAATGTGACGTGAGCACTTCGGGGTGTCGTAAACCAGATATGCACATGCAATTATTTTACTCTTGCTATCCTTTCATTTAAACAGATCGATTTCCCATTTACAGAAATCTGAAATAGCACAGAGATTTAAATAATAAAAATAAAAAAAAAACTTTAACTACACTTAATTTGAGGAAATAATAGACTTGATCATGATACACTGTAAACTATAGATCCAGAGGTGATCATTTCTGATCTGTAAAACTAATCCCATCCAAATACTTTAGGGCGTAGGATGGCATTTCAACCAGATACAAATATTGAAGACATGCAGACAAAGCAGTTTTAAGAATAATAGAAGAACGCATCACTGATCAAAAGCTGTGATTTTTTTTTCCCGTGCATGATATCACTTCTCACGTCCACAGTCGGTGCACAGAATGTCGTCACGCTGCGTGAGGAAACCGCGGCCCACGAGTGACACGGAGCACTGCATGCATGTGAAACACTCGCTGTGCCACTGACGCTCCTCGAAAGAGACATATTTTGCTCCTCCCAAACCTAAAACACAAAAAACACACCATTTGTCTACAAAATTCATACAAATGGATTTGTTTATCCAGGAGACTTACAATTACTTTCTAATGCATGTGGAAAAAAAAAAGAAAAAAGTTTTACTACATTTTTGCAAAAGAAATATTTTTTTTAGTGATATTTTCTCTGTATTGAACAGAACAGAAATTTGGCAACTAAGAGTGACGAAACATAAGTCCTAGGAATCTATGTTGCTAGGAGACACAGGATCTAGGTAACACAAAGGAACTTGGGAGAACATAAAAATTAGGAACCATGAGGCCTGGGAAATGAATAATGGGGAGAAAAACAAGGTGTATAAGAATTATGGAGGAACAAATAAGGAAACGGGAACTAGGTTTCACATGGACTAGAAACTAAAAACCACAGGAAGTAGGAAATGCAACAATAATGGAAAGTAAGAAATATTGCTTTTTTTATTTCTCATAGTAATCTCGAAATAAAAATAAATATATATCACGAGGGTTGTTCAAGTCAAAGCAGCACTTTTGATTGTGCAGAATAATACAACACAGTTCTTAGGGTAAAAAACTTCCTTTATTTCTCTATATAATCCCCTGCTACACTAATGCACTTATCCCAGTATTTCACTAGTGCTTGGATACCAAGGATATCAAGGTAGAAAGTTTCCTTAGTACACCGGAGCCATGATCAGACTGCCTGCTTTACGTCTGAAACGCTGGCCTCCCAGGAAATCCTTTAATTGCCCAAACGTGGAAATGTCTTGGAGCGAGGTCAGGACTGTATGGGGGACGTGGCAATAACTCCCAGCCGAGTTCCTGTAATGTGCAAGTGGTGTTGGTGAATGATTGTGTGTACAGTTCCCACAAACACGGATGTGTCCCTTCTGCAAGTTGGTGACAAGTTATCCATCGTTTGTTTTTTTTAAGTTTAGGCTTTCAACTTCACTGACTCTGAGCCACCTCGGCCGATATCGTCCAAAGTATGGCCTTCTTTAAAAAGTTTGAATGTTTTACTGCGGCTAAGAGTTCCTTCACTGAACTGTGCTTGAAATTTTCTGTAAATGTCAATCGCCTTTACGCCTTCATTCACCAGAAATTTCATCACAAGTCCCAGTTTGACTTGAACGCCCCTCTTAGATATTTTATTATAAATACTATTTTAAGAAGTATATATTTTTTTCAGACTTACTTGTTATAGGCTTGGTGCAGCCGACACATTTCTTAGCATACAGGTTGCTGAAGCACTCCAGACAGTAGGGGTAGTTCTCTCTGGAGGTGAAGCGTTGCCCTGCCAGCTGTTTCTTACAGCCAATGCAAGTGAAACATTCACGGTGCCAGGGCTTGTCATTGTAGGTCACTCCGCCAGTAGTGATGGCCTTTAGAAAATAAAAAAGCAAGAGAATTTACCTTGAAACTTATTACTTCCACTTCCAGAACACCATAACTGAATCACCATCTTGACCTTTTTATTGCCATTTTTCATTGCAACGCTGAACTTTTTTTTTTTTTTTTTTACCATTCTTGGATTCTGTCATGTTTCTGGATTTGAAGCACATGACTTAAGATATAAACCAGAGGTCTTCAGGCTTATCCACAAATGGCTGCTGAGGCTGCAGATTTTCATTCAAGCCAAATAGGAGCCACAATTGATAGTCGGTCAAAGACCACAATGAACTCATTAAACTGGAATGATGTTCTTACTTAATTAGCCGTTCCAGCTCTTGACGACCCCGGCTTATGCTGTAGATTACTAGTTTATATCAAAGTAACACAATTAAGAGTCAATCCCTTACAGCTTTCCAACCTAAATTCAGCTGATAGTCTGGATAGATAGAGTAGCAAATTTTTATGTTTATCAAATGCTACCCTGGCAACACCGCTATCTGTGCTCCTCCTTTACTGGACATGTTCTTAGAGTGACATTGGGGCAGCATATACCCTGCCCAAATGGGTCTCTATTACTATATTTTATAATCCTGTAGTTACTGTTTTTGATCACCAGGTGCAATAATGCTTTAATGAAGATAACTATATTTTTGAATGCCCTGCATTCTATTGTGCAATACCTAGAAAGGCAAGCCCATGGATCGCATGCATTTAATATGTCAAAGAGTAACCTTTTTCAGAGCTTTGAATAAAGATTTCATGGTAATTTTTTCCACACAGAAGAATGTGTGAAAATAGTGTCCAGGAATACTTAATACTATCTGAAGCGCACTCCTTAAAACGTCTTCTAATAACACTTTAAACCCTGCTATCCAATTCCAACGAATGCATCGTCTTGTAGAAGTCGCGTCACTCACTTTCTTGCAGGAGCAGCACTGATAGGCGAACTGCTTCTCGAAACAGGCGACACAGAAGTAGCTGCTATCTTTGGGGATGAAGGACTTGGTTCCTATGGGCTGCTGGCAGCGCTGGCACAGAAAGCAGGTCTCGTGCCAGCTGTTCCCCTTGTACTCCATTTTCCGCGAGCCTAATGCAAAGACAAACAGAAGAGATATTTTTATCAGCCGACAGGACACACTTGCTTTTTATAATCAGCAGCATTTGTGTTCTCTTTGTGCTCTGTGGATTATTCCGATATTCTTTGTGCTGTTCTGTAAAGTTGGTGTGTCATTTCCCACAATGCCACGAGTGATTACTGTATTGTGATTGAACTCGTCCTTATAGCATCTGGTTTATTGTGCTGTTTTGGTCAGTTCTTTTTTTTTGTTTTTTTTTTTTTGCATTTGTAATAAGCAATGACATTCAAAATCCACTGACTCAGTAGGACTTTCTATCACATTCGGATCCAAAATGTGCGTCCGTCTCAGGAGACCCCATTCTTGCCGGCAATGCTGGGATAAAAAGCTGTCGTTTAATATACTGTAGATCTGTACACGTGAGGCACTTTCAGTGATTCAGGAATTTTAAAAAACAGCTAGAGCATGCTCTATAGCTACAGTATAGTGTAATAATCAGCTACAGTGTGTGGTGATGTTGCCCAAACTGAAGCAGTGTGAACCTTAGAAGCACCTTAGAACTCCCTGAAATGAATACAGCGATTAATTCTTTTCATTTATTAAAGAACAAGGTGCACTTTTGCTACTTTTAGAGTTAGATTTAATATTGTGGAACTGCGTTTTCCTGTCCTACCTGGCAGGATAGTTTTATTGCAATTAGTGCACTTGGCCGAGTACTCGTTGGAGTAGCACTCGGTGCAGAGCAGAAGGTCATCTTTAGCAGCGAACGCTTTTTCCGCTAAAGCGCGGCCGCATTTGCCACACTTGAAACAGTTCTCATGCCAGTGGCGGTCCTTGTACGAGAGATCCTGGGATGTAGACACAAAAGATTAGCCAAAAATGAGCGTTAAATTTTACAGCTTTAGCTTTCAGCTCTTAATCTTATATTCTTTAATCTTATATATTACAATCTTTACATTCCATCCATTGTTACGCCATTGTATAAAGATATTGTTACTACAGCATTTATATTTACTGTATGTTCCTAGCTCTGGCCATAAATGTAGTGCATTGTACTGTATGTTCTGTAATGCTAGCATGTAGCATCCAGCGCACAAAAGTCTTAAACTGCATTTTAACATTAACTAGCAACTCTTTATGAACTACAATTTAGTTTTACTCTTATTAGCTAAGCTAGTCTGCCCAGTTAGCCTAGCATACACATGAGTGAAGTGTTTCCTAAAGTTTTAGGACCCAAAAAAAAGAAAAGAAAATCCTTTCCCTACCTTGTTGTTGCACCCGATCGGTAAGGAGCAACTCTCGCAACAGTTAGCGAAGAGGTTCTCGTAACACTTGGTGCAGTATTGCGTGTCCTCTTTTAGGATGTATTTTTTCCCAAGCAGCGTGTCTTTGCAGTAATGGCAGTCGAATCGTTCAGTAGACATCGCTGTTTATAAAGAGATGGACTGTTTAAAAAATCATTAGGAATGGTTCATCAGAATGCATGAAATGAAACAGTCGCATGCTATTGCAAGCAGGTTAGTAAAGTCGACATGCCTGGTCTAGTGCAACACACTGAAATCCCCAAACATTTGTCAATACACAATGGCTATTCGTACCTTTTAGTAGTGTTCAAGGTTGCTCTGGCACTGTGTGGAGTGTGTGGTGTCCAGGCGTTCGGCTGGAGAGTCACAGATTAACAGGACGCATTGAAAAGACCTTCTATAAATACAGTCCCTTTATTAGCGAAAATCTCTGGGGAGGATGACCATGCTGCTCATGTCTACACCTTTTATGGGTGTTCTCCCAGAACCCCATGTCTTGTACATCCATGCATGATTAGATGTACTCTTTCTGTGCACGTCAATGAATTCAATCATTCAAAATAAATCTGATTCAGACCATTAAGCATGAAAGTTTAAGGTTGGATAAAAGTGATGGCTTGTTATTCAGCTTTTAATAGTAATAGCTATATATATACAGTAATAGTAGAGTTTACATCAATAAAACATTGATAAAATATGCAAACATTACGAGCATTATATCATTACATACTGTATGTGCTAATCTGCATTCTTGTCCCATAATGAACTATAACACATGTTATTAGCATGCATTTATGATTTTTCTTAGCTTTCCTGTTCACCGTGCAATCCAAAGCTACACCACTGGGCTAGAAATGTGCCAAACAGGGGGAAAAAACATCATCTTAGACATGTTTTTAAAATAGAAAACATAGAAAACCTGAAGAAATAGAGCAGGTGCAACCAGACTGTCATGCCATATGAGGCTGGACTGTATGTCTGTGTGTTTCAGACAAAAACATGTTCACCCAGAAGCTCAGTCTTAGGGAGAAAAAAAACAAAGAACAAGTGGAGGAGTATAATGAGATACTGTGGTATAATGAGCAATGCACAGATTTGAACAACATGAGTTACTGAGTTCTGCTGTTATTAAGTTGAACATGAACAAATTTATTCCTAAATTTGTTAAATGTAATGGTTAAAAAAGAAATTGTTGACAAAAGTAATGGTTAACTGTAAATAAAGATAAAATGTGTGTGTTTGTGTGTGTGTGTGTGTGTGTGTGTGTGTGTGGCTGAGCTGCATTAATGGACGATTTAGCACATTTCACATTAAGTCACCGTTTAGTAGTCGTTTGTCATTTTGATCTCTGTATGAGCCTTGCCTTTTATGGAGATTTGTGGGCGTCACATGTTAATTAGCTGTGCTTTGAAAGTGCTCTGTAAATTATGAGCGATCGGCATTCATCAAGATACGCGAAAATCGGTGTCACCAAAATGCTTCAAATCTGGCAGGTATTTATGTAAGTTGGTATAGGTATTTATATATGTATTTATTTAGTTGGTTTGACCAATGAAAAAAATTACACTAAAAGTTAGGTAAATTAGCCTCATTTTAGTGTAACAGTTTTTCGGCTAATGGTTTCCAAGACAAACATCTCCATAGAGCATATTGTATATAAGGGGGCGTTTATCTGTGCATCTGTGTAAGACGATCCTGGTCGAGGTGGCACAGACCCCACTGCAGTCGTTCCAGTGAACATTCAGCGAGTGATCACCTGATCCTTGAAAATTAACAGACAACTTGTCACCAACTCACGGAAGAGACACATCTGTCTGTGGGAACTGTACACACAATCATTCACCAACACCACTTACACATTACAGGAACTCGGCTGTGAGTTATTGCCACATCCCTTATACAGTCCTGACCTCGCTCCAAGACATTTCCACATGTCTGGGCCATTAAAGGAGTTCCTGGGAGGCCAGAGTTTCAGACATGAAGCAGGCAGTCTGATTATGGCTCTGCCGTACTGAGAGAACCTACACTCTACCATGATGGTGGCATTAGTGTAGCAGAGGATTATATAGAGAAATAAAGGGAGTTAATAATTCTCATGAATGTGTTCTGTTATCGTGAACAATCAAAAGTCCCAGTTTGACTTGAACTTAAAGATAGATAATATATTAAACAAGTTATCCAGATCACGGAGGTTGTGTTTGAATGTTTATGGTGTAAATGTAGCAACAGAAAGGGTGAAAATTCAGCAACTTGTAAGTAACCACATTGAAGGATTTACCGCTTTATCCTGTATACAGGGTTCCGCGGGGCCTGTAGCCTATCCTAGGAGACTTAGACGGGGTACACCCTGGATGGGATGCCAATCCATCGATGGGCACACACACATACAGTACACACACTCACATGCTTACTGACACACTACAGAGCAATTCAGAAGCGCCAATTAGTCTGATCTGCATGTCCTTGGACTGTGGCAGGAAACCCACCAAGCACTGGGAGAACAACGGACCCTGGAGGTGCAAAGCGACTCTGATCTGAAATATGGTCCCATCCAAGCTCAGTTTATTATCATCATTCTAGTGGTGCATCATTTGTCTCAGTCTTTGTATGCAAAAATATTGATAGTTACAGAATACACAAATCAATGATGTAATATAATGCATTCCAATATCCAAACACTTTTTAATGTTTAAAATTGCAAAATCTTATAAAATTTCTTCCGAACCATCCAGAGAGCCAAGGGTATTTTTCTCGAGGATAGAAAAAGAGCCACACTTTAGATAGCAGATTCTGTGCAGAAGGTAATCATAGACTGGGCACAGTAGAAAGCGGGGATTTTATGAGAATTACTAATTTACTCAGCATTTTGTGTGACTTGTGACAATAATCCCAGTGAAGCTTCTGATTGGAAACAAAATGTGGAAACTAAAAAGGGGATAAATATACTGTATATGGAAGGCAAGTTACTACAGAAGCCAAGAAGCTTCACAGCGCTCACTCTGACTGTGTTTTTAGCTTAAAAATGCCCTTTTCCTTCAAATTTTCTATACATGACATAATGAACAGCTATGTCTGTTTGGTGTTTATGAAAACATTTTAAGATGTTAAAACAGCCAGAGCGCCGCGCACATTCCCTGTGTATCGTAACAATATATCGTGCCAATATTGTTGCTTGTAAACACATAAACATATAACCCGATCGGTTACCGCTCGATTTGCTGCAAATATCTGACATTTTGATTGCACCGTGTCCTCAGACACTCGATGCCCGTCTGCGCCTGTAGGCGGTCGCTAAAGGCTTAGCATGAACCGGTGCCAAGCACTCCTGACTCCGTGCCAGGCGTCTTACTATCCGCTGACATTGCTTCGGCTTGGCTGAGCATCAGCCCGAACAGAGCTGTGAACTAAATCTCCATCGCCAGATTTCCGAGAGACGGGGTTTCTGCTAGCGAGGGCTGAATAAACATGAGCTCATCATGCAGAAGAGCACAGATTTTATGCTGTAATTCAGCTAGTTTGTGAACTGCATCATTATTTCGATGTGGCTCACAAGATATGGACTAGTTTAAAAATATGGATCATAAGGATTAGTTTTTCAGCCGTATAAGGGATGTATCCTGGGGCAAAAATAGCTCGACTTCTCTCGATCACGGCTGCACTTGGGTAGGGCCATTTTTCTCGACAGGAAATATTCTACTCTGGCTTCTTCTCATTTCTTGTAATTTTCACATGCATGCCAAATGATAGCCTGGCCTCCTGTGTTTGTAAAGTGTTCCTGCAATCGTATCCTTCATTGCTTGGCTTTTAGCTCCCGCCAGTTTTGCAGTTGCCTCCCATTAATCTGTGTCACTGGATTATAGGTACTGTCACAATAAACAAATGTACACAGTCAGAGTTGCTAGGCATCGCTGATACTGATTTGTGGTACTCGTCATTGTCATTGTGTGTGTGTGTGTGTGTGTGTGTGTGTGTGTGAGAGTATCCCTTTCGACCGGCCTAAAAATATCAGTGACTCCAAGCAGCTCAACAACTTCAGTTCTTAAAAAAAAGGCACAAAATACTTACATCTTGCTTGTTTACACTCTAATGATTTACACCAATATATACTGTATATATATTTGCAAACTATATCTAAAAGTTCTGTACAAACACTTATAACATACTACAATATGTTAAAAAGAATAATTTGTAAAGATGCATTACAATTTATAGCAATGTCTGTCTTGTATTATGAATAGTCAGTATGCAAAGTATTATAAGTACTCAGGTTGTATACTAAACTACGAGACACGTTCAAGTCAAACTGGGACTGGGTGATGAAACCTCTGGTGAATGAAAGTATCAAGCACGGTGATGACACTCTTAGCCGCAGTAAAACATTTGAATGGTGCATACATGTACTGTCCTGACCTCACTCCTAGCCAATTTCCGCATGTTTGGGCAATTAAAGTGTTTCGCATGTTTGGGCAATTAAGAGTTCCTGGGAGGCCAGCGTTTCAGAAATGAAACTTTCTACAGTATCTTGTGGTGTCCAAGCACTAGTGAAACACTGGGATAAGTGCATTTTTGTAGCAGGGGATTATATAGAGGAATAAAAGAGTTTTTACTCTCAGAACTAAGTTCTGTTATTCTGCACTCCTTTCAAAAGTCCTGCTATGACTTGAACACTCCTTGTAGATTATTAATATGTTAAATGCAAGCAACTTAGCCAGCATATATTTAATAAGAATTTAATAAAAGTATATTGAACAGAATTTTTTTAACTTGCACAGTGTTAAACGCTGAAAAAATTAAAGATTTTGAATAAGTATACGACATAATAATGGTTGTTTCTTATTAAGGTTGTTACCTGGCCAAACCTTCAATGACATTGTATCCAAATACATATACTTCAATTGGAAGTTTGTCCCCTATAACAGCTTCCACTCTTCTTGGAAGGCCGTCCACAAAATTTCAGTGTTTCTGTGTGAATTCGTGCCCATTTCATTCTGTAGAGCTATTTATTTTTTATTTTTTAATAACTGTATATAATGCAGATTAGGATACAGATTTGTTCATACATACATATAGACAGATATTTTGACTATCATATGTGCAACGTTGAGCTACACATGAGCTACAGAATACTGTGCAGAGGTATTTGCTCCCTGCTTTTGATAGAACTTGCAAATTTTGTGACTATGGTTTTAAAGAGCTAGAGGCTGAAAATAATGCATGTATTAAAGAGCTGAAAGAGCTGAAAATAATGCATGAGGTAATGTGGTGATATGAGGTCAGGCGTTTAATAAGTAAGATTTGCATGATTAGATGAAGAAAGACTCTACCACCGTCTCCATTTCACTAAAAGTTAGGTGTGTGTGTGTGGTGGCCTAAATAACGAAATCTGATGAATTAACCTTTTTTTTTTTTAGCAATTGAATGGGCGATGATAATGCATCAGCTTCTTCATTCTGATTATGTGCAACAAGAGCGGCGTTTCACAGTTTACTATGTCCAACAGCTGCTTAAGCAGGTGCTGACAGCATAAGTGGTGAGCCATTGGCTTGAGATCAGGTGACCATTCCAACACAATCTATTCGCTCAGAGTCAGGTAATGGCTTTAGTGGGGCGTCTGGAACAGGATACACTCAGGAGAGATGAAGACAAGGAGGCACATTTTCGAAACCTTATGATCTTGCAGAACTGTAAACCCCTTCAGAGATTCAGGAGAAGCATCCAGACCCCCTCGGAGCTGCTCATACAGAGAGTGTGGGACAGTGACGAGAGAATCCGGGTCATGAGTGAGCTCGTCGTCTCACAGCGTAAAATCCTTTCTGCGGCTTTGATAAAAACCTTGATGAGCGTGTGACCTCAAAGAAATGGAAGCAGGGTTAGGTTGGTAATGCAGTGGATAGCTTAATACTGTATGTGCTGAAAAGCAAATAGCAACAAGGATTTATGTAGTTATGTACAGCATGTACGTCTATATCTCTTGAACCGCTTGAAAAACAGATTAATCTCAGTACTGCAGTGGAAACGATTTCATCTGGACTATGTTCAACCAAAGTGTGCAACGGGTTTCTTCTGATTTCATTCAACAACATAGTGGTTTGGAACTTCTAAATTGGCCCATATAATGTAAACGAGCCTATCCTTAATTCTCTGCTGTTCACTGGTTTACAATCCTGGGTCTATTTCCACTTCACATCATGAGTTCCCGGAACAGGAACACTGACCAGGATGGTATTCATTTGGGGCTCGTTTTCATTGGGGGTTTCAATAATTTTAGAACTTCAAATAAGGCCAAACCCAATCCAGATAAGTAGTAATTTAATATGTTCCGGAGGTGACTTCTTATTAAAGCGAAATTTCGTATTGCGAAATGCATTATCCCATAAGAAATAATGCGGGGCATTCATATGCAGAGGTACCACTGTATGTCCAGTGATGGTATATAAAAAAAAAAATAAATAAAAAATA
>JAOVVA010000002.1:1389691-1407844 GCA_028565275.1 Leiocassis micropogon | reverse complement strand
TCAGAGACATTTCATTCATTCATCTCATTATTATCTAGACACATTTTCTCACACATACACAATTTATTATTATTATTTATTTATTTATATTTTTATTATTATTTTTTATTTTATTTTAATGAATTTCTTTTATTTTTGTGAAGCTGCTTTGAGACAATGACCATTGCTAAAAGCTCTATATAAATAAAATTGAATTGAATTGAATTGAATTTTGCTGTTCTATTTTGTCCGATATTTTTTTCTGGTTGTTTCTCCTCCTCCGCTTCCTTTTCCTCTCATTCATTCTCTTAACCCTCCTTATTTAAATATCCTTCCTTTTTTCCCTCTTATTTATTTTTTGTTTCTGTTTGATTCCTTGAATTTCCATCAATCCATCCATCTTCAACCGCTTATTCAAAGTCGGGTCGCGGGCGTAGCAGTTCTAGCAGGAAACCCCGAACTTCCCTTTCTCCAGTCGTCTCAGATAACTCTGACTGGGGAATCCCGAGGTGTTCCCAGGCCAGTGTGGAGATATAATCTCTCCATCTAATCCTTGGTCTGCCCCGTGGTCTCCTTCCAGCTAGACGTGCCAAGAACACCTCCCTAGGGGGCGTCCTGGTGACATCCTTACTAGATCCCTGAACCACCTCAACTGACTCCTTTCCACGCAAAGGAGTAGCGGCTCTACTCTGAGTTTCTCACAGATGACTGAGCTTCTCATCTTATCTCTAAGCAAAAAGCCAGCTACCCTTCTGAGAAAACACATTTTGGCCACTTGTATTTGCGCACTTGTCCTTTCGGTCATGACCCAACGCTCATGACTATAGATGAAGATCGACCGGTAGATTGAGAGCTTTGCCTTTTGGCTTAACTCTCTTTTCGTCACAACAGTGCGGTAAAGTGACTGCAATACCGCCCCTGCTGCTCCGACCAACCTTGGCCCTGGTGGAGGCCAACACCCACTGGAAACAAGTCTAACTTACTGCAGAGAATCCGAACACAGCTCTCACTTTAGGCATAAAGGGATTGGATGGCCCTGAGAAGTGACCCCCTCATCCCATACTCCTACAGTATCTCCCACAGAAAATCCCGAGGGACCAGATCACATGCCTTCTCCAAATCTACAAAACAGACGTAGACTGGAAGGGCATATTTCCAAGCCCCCTCCAGGATTCATGCAAGAGTAAAAAGCTGGCCCGCTGTTCCACGACCAGGATGGAATCCACATTGTTCCTCTTCAATCTGTGGTTCAACAATCGGCCCAACCCTCCTTTCCAGCACCTTAGAGTACACTTTCCCAGGGAGGCAAAGTAATGTAATGCCCCTATAATTAGCACACACCCTCTGGTCCCCCTTTTTGAAAAGGGGAACCACCACCCCAGTCTGCCACTCCTTAGGCACTGTCCCGGACTTCCACGCAATGTTGAAGAGGTGTGTCAACCAAGACAGTCTCTCAACACCCAGAGCATTCAGCATTCGCAAACAGATCTCGTCAATTCCCGGTGCTTTGTCACTGTGGAGTTGTTTGACTACCTCAGTGACCTCGGTCACGGAGATCAACGCCGACCCCCCGTCATCCTTCAGCTCTGTCTCTGCAAGAGAGGGTGAATTAGTCGGGTTCAGGAGTTCCTCAAAGTGCAAGGGTAGTTCCCTGTTCCCCCTCCTGAGATGCCGGATGGTTTTCCAGAAGCACCTTGGTGCCGCCCGAAAGTCCTTCACCTTGGATTCTCTGAGCTCCTCCCACACCCATTGCTTTGCCTCTGCTACTGCTGCGGCTGCTGTCCTTCGAGCCCGCCGGTACCTTGCAACTGCTTCTAGAGCCCCCAGGATAACATATCCCTGAAGGACTCCTTTTTTAGTCAGACAGGTTCCCTAACCGCAGGTGACCACCACGCTGTTTGAGGGTTACCGCCCCTTGAGGCACCCAGAACCTTAAGACCACAGCTCACAGCTGCAGCTTTAGCAATAGAAGCTTTGAACATTGACCACTCTGATTCAATGTCCCCAGTTCCTACAGGGATGCTGGAAAAGCTTCGCTACAGGTGGGAGTTGAAGGCCTCATGGACAGGGGCCTCCTCTAGACGTTCCCAATTCACCCGCACTACCCGTTTGGGCTTACCAGGTCTGTCCAGTGGCCTCCCCCGCAGGTCTGTCCAGTGGCCTCCCCTGCCACCTGACCCAACTCACCTCCAGAAGATGATCAGTTGACAGCTCCGCCCCTCTCTTTACCCGAGTGTCCAAGACATATGGTCTCAGGTCAGATGATACAATTACAAAATCAATCAATGACCTTTGGTGCTCTGGTACCAAGTACACTTATGAGCATCCCTATGTTTGAACATGGTATTTGTTATGGACAATTCATGACTAGCACAGAAATTCAATAACAAAACACCGCTCGGGTTTAGACCAGCGAGGGTGTTCCTCCCAATCACGCACCTTCAGGTATCTCCGTCATTGCCCACATGTGCGTTGAAGTCCCCCAGCAAGACTATGGAATACCCTACTGGAGCCCGATGCAGTACTCCATTCAGAGTCTCCAAGAAAGAAGAATACTCTGAACTGCTGTTTGGAGCATAAGCACAGACCACGGTGAGAGTTCCCCCCCCCCCCATGGTCCTCAGGTGCAGAGTGGCGACCCTCTTGTCCACTGGAGTAAACTCCAACATCGTGGCACTCAGCCGGGACTCGTGAGTATCCCCATACCTGCCTTGCGCCTCACACCCTGGGCAACTCCGCTTCTGCCACCTGGGTCTGGTCCGCAGAGGCCCTTAGCCTTCATTGCTACCCAAATAACAGTGCACCCAACCCCATCGGTTTCTCTCGCAGGTGGTGGGTCCACGAGATGGAGGAGAACAGGGGTCCACGTTGCTCTTTCGGGCTGTGCCTGGCTGGGCCCACATGGCTCCAGACAACACCACTCCCAGGTTCATGAAGGCACACAAACCTCTCCACCACAATAAGGTGATGGTTCCCAGAGAGGAATCTAACTCATCAGCTAGCTAATTTCTCATGAAGCATTTACAAAGATGGCTAATGAATTGGGCCAGGCTTGCTTAGCTGTCTTTACTGCATCAGGCATTTCTGCTAAGCACTTTTGCACCTGAAGTGTAGACATTTATGAGGATTTTTTTGACTGGATCCTAAACCTGAAGTATTAAAAACTTGGACACTGAGTTTAGAGTCTTCTCGATCCAATGGAAAATGAAAAAGGACAAAAGTCTTGTCTAATCAGCTACATGTGACATATTGGGAATTGTATAAATTAATTTTTTTCAAAGGGTGTTCAAGTTTATCCACAACTTGTGATGAAATTTCTGGTGAATGAAGGCATAAAAGCGGTTGACATTTACAGAAGACTTCAAGCACAGTACGATGATGAGACTGCAGTTTAGCTGCAATAAAACTGTGCAAACGTTTTAAAGAAGGCCGTACGAATGACGATCCTGGCCAAGGTGGCTCGGAGCCCACTGCAGTTGTTCAAGTGAACATTCAGCAAGACTGACTTGTGGAAGAGACACATCTGTCTGCGGAAACTGTACACATAATCATTCAGCAGCACCACTTGCATGTTACAGGAACTCGGCTGGGAGTTATTGCCACATCCAGCGTACAATCCTGACCTCGCTCCAAGCCATTTCCACATGTTTGGAGCATTAAAGGGAGTTCCTGGGAGGCCAGTGTTTCAGAAGACTTTCTGCCTTGATGGTACTGTATATCTAAGCACTAGTGAAATGCTGGGATACGTGCATTAGTGTAGCAGGGAATTATATAGAGAAATAAAGGGAGTTTTTACTTTCATAACTATGTTCTGTTATTCTGCACAATCAAAAGTCCTGCTTTGGCCCAAACAAACAAGGTTGTATTTTACCCTTTAAATCTTTAAATCTAAATACGATGCAGATTCTTTCACCACTTTATACACTCGTTTGTTTATCATAAGATCAGAGTGTGTGATGCGACGGCCGGTCATGAAGTTCACCCTGTAAGCTCGGCACAAGGTTCAGAGGTTCAAATACCAGGAGGTTGGTTAGCTTCAAATGCCAGAGTATCACCAGCTCTTCGGGTCTCCAATAACAGCTGTTGTAGAATTTGGCTGTTAGCATGGCGATATTGTCTCCTTGGTGCAGTTTGTCAGCTTACAGTGTATGTGTCAAGCTATTTATACCAGCTGGGACGTGGCTGAAAAAGCGCACAGCTCATCGCAGGCTTCAGACCGTGCTGTTTAACGCTCGGGGTCTGTGATCGCTTGTACATAAACACCTTCAAATTATTTTTAGGGTTTCTTAAACCTTTCCAGTCATCCCTAGGTCACTGAAAATGATACATTAGCAACTTTATAGTATGCCATCGTTACTTTAGGACGTATATGGTGGATGCTCTAAATAAACAGATTTTAAAAATGCAGGAACTTTTAATTAATAAAGTGTAATGTTTATGTAATCAATTTTGTCCCCATGTGGTCCATTTGTTTTTAATTAATCATAGATTTCAGCATGACTTGTGGACGTTCCTCGCTTGAACTGATATCTTCGAGGAAAATGCTTCTTTTTAACTATTTTTTATGGATACATGATAAAAATCGAGGTAGATTGAAATGACAGAGAGTGCAAACCTCTGCGCTTTACTCGTATCTTGTACCTGCATGCATGATGTAATGTATTTCCACTAAATACAACGTAACACAAATGCAATTTAAATCAGACGTTTTTATTTTCAGGACACTAACAGACATCAGACATCTAAATCATTTGGCAAATAATATTTTGGTCAAATTTCATGTCACGATCAGTTCAGAAAATCCGTCCGGTTCACATGTTAAATGCGTAATGCATAGAGAAACACTCTAGAGAAATGGTACAGTATATGATGCAGCCTGTGCATTCAGTCAGACACACACACACACACACACGCACACACACATCCTTAATGCAAAGACAGTTTGTTAAAGGGAACCAAGACCTCACAGAGAGAACTAGATAGAGTGCAGTGAGAAAGGAAAGCAGGACGATCCAGTGAAGAAGCAATAACATCCTTTATCACGAAGAGCTTTTACTCAAACACAAGACCAGATATAAAAGTTGTTGCGGTTTCTTTTATCGGTCCGCCTCACCTCTGGGGCATCTTTTGAGTCAGTGTTGAAGCGCCGCAGGTGCAACGAAATGCTGCGAAGTAATAAATAAAGCCTGTCCTGAATCCATTCACATTTTACTCGGGATTATTGTTTTGCTCGAGGAGGATGTCCTACAAGTTTTCACAATTAGGTTTCTTCTTCTCCACTTCCTGTCTATTTCGACACATTTGTTTGTACTCAGAGCTTCCAGCAGCTGCCGTTTTCGTGCTCCTCACACAGCGTGGTGTAAATGGTGTGATCACAGCTGATTCTCAGTGAACAAACTTTATCAGAAAATATTGTATTAGTATTGTGTACAAGGTCTACTGTGTGTGTGTGTGTGTGTGTGTGTGTGAGAAGTAACATCTTTCATCTAAAAAAAGGTCTTGCATCGAATTGACATTAGATCACAAAATACAGACACAACACAGACACCAGAAGCAACTGCACTGGTAAAATAGCATCAGATTAAGGAAAATAAAGGTACAGTGATATTAGAACATCGTAATGCATTTGTGTGACAAAATGAGCATCGAAAAATGTGTCCTAACTCTTTACATAAATGCTGACGTACGCTAAAACTCTGGCTCTTGTGATTAATGTGTGTGGGTGACTCCATGATTGGCCTGCATTTGTGATATTAGGATTAGATGCATGGAAAGCGTCCTTTACAGTAACCTATGAGCATGTTTCGCCCAAATCACTTATTAAAACAACATTTTTACTCATCCCTAGGCAACAAAACAGAATATTTATGCATCCTTCTCCGAAAAACATCGTTTTTATCCATCCCAGTCCAGGAAAACTTTATCTTTGCTTATTCTAGCCCAACAAATCTAATTTTGTCCAACCCAGCACAATAGACCTTGACTTTTGCTATCTTAGTCCAACAAAACACAATTTTCCTATCACAACAAAACTGTATTTTTACCCATCCCAGCAAAACAAAATAGATTTTTTTCAAATCCCTCTTTAACAAAACTGTATTTTTCTATTCTAACACAACAACAAAAAAAACTAGTTTTACCCATTCCGGCCCAATATAACTTTATTTGAGCTAGTTCCTTTTGAACAAAACAGCATTATAGCCCATCTCTGTCTTAGAAAACCTTGTTTTACCCATTCCTGCCCAATAAAACTATATTTTTGCCATTTGGTTGCCAATGAAACTGTATCTTTGCCCAACAAAAGTAGATTTTTGCCCACCCCTGCTCAACAAAACTGTATGTTGCTATTCCCACCCAACAAAACCAAATTTTTACCCATCCCAGCCCAATGAAACTGTATTTTTGCCAAACAAATTCTAGCCCAACAAAACAATTTTTTCCTATTGCAGCTCAACAAAACAGCATTTTTATCAATCCCAGCCAAAAAAAAGCGATATTTCATCTTATCCCAAACCAACAAAATATTGTTTTTCCCTAGTCAAACCCAATAAAATTGTAAAATTTATCAGTCCGAGCCCAACAAAACAGCATTGTTATCCATTCCAACCCAATAAAACAGTTTCATTAAGTCACATGTTGAGCAGGAAGCCATCGTCCATATTTCCTGAAGATTGTGAGAAGATGACATGTAAGTCTCATTCTTCCCTCTTAATTCTTTAATAATATTGTAATATTGACTTGTGTGATTGTTTTAAAGGGACTACGTTTTTTTCGAAAATTAGACTGAAATAAAATTATTCATTTAAAAAAAGCTAATTACTAGAAAGTCCACATTTGGTAATTTTACTTTATAAATCTATAATCAACAGCAAGCCAAAAAACTCAGCCAGGGATCTTTAAAAAGATTTAAATGATTAAAACCATGCTTTCTTAGGTCCAGTACTAAAATAAAAAGGACTAAATGCAGCCGCATCCATGGAATCTCCCGTTAGTAATGAGCTAAAATTAGCCGAGGAAAACAAAGCACAGCGCTTCAGTAATGTGTGTGCATCCACGTGATAATCCTTTGTGAATTTATCATACAGTACTTGATAGATTACACTTATGCAAAAATAGACTTTCACAGTAAAAGTAGATCAGAGAAAAGAAAAAAGAATCAAAGGAAAAGCTTTGGCACTGAACACATTTGCTAAGCTAATGTTTATGAATAGAGCAATAGAGAGCTACATTTCTCTCTTAATAAGAACAATATCTACAGTAAAAGTCCATAGACTTTCTCATTAATCACCCCCACTCCCCAAAAAAACGACAGGGTCTCATATCATAAACTTTTATGTGTGTGAAGAGTCCACAATCTAAAACACATGCACACATTTGCATAATGGACTTGTGCTCTTGATTTCACATTTTTTCACTCTGCTAGACAAAAGAAAAGGACAGCATTTAAATCAGGACAGTGAAAACAGACTCGTGTGATCATATTCCATAAAAAAAAAAAATTATAAAATAAAAAAATGCTACAAAATTATGCTAAGCTATTCTATATCTATGCTATGCATCCGTGTCTGTTAGTTGAATTTTTCTTTTTTGCTAAATTTGTCCCCCATGGTAGTAGACAAAGATATATAAACTCGATAACTTATTTTTATTGAAGAATATACAGAATTTTACACCTGTAATGTATAAATATTAGCCATGCTTTCCAATTTCTCTGGCGTTCGGCAGTTTGTAATGCTCTTTAAGGT
This sequence comes from Leiocassis micropogon, assembly GCA_028565275.1. Taxonomy (NCBI): domain Eukaryota; kingdom Metazoa; phylum Chordata; class Actinopteri; order Siluriformes; family Bagridae; genus Leiocassis; species Leiocassis micropogon. The sequence continues at coordinate 1,400,120 of JAOVVA010000002.1, read as the reverse complement.
GAGCAATTTATTGAATTATTATTTATTAAAATGCATGAAAAGCTGTTAAGTGTGCATTGATATAATTTACTTTTGGACAGAATGTTTACATGCTCCAATATGTAAAGAAATGAAAATAACTCTAGTAAGCGTTCAAGCCGCAGAAAAGACGAACAGCTATTTGGCACTCGAGAAGACATAATACAAGTAACGACCTTTGAGTAATAAGCTGGAAATGAGCTGGTATTTAATGTTGTCCTTTTCAAAAATAAAAATTACGTTGCTCTGGATAAGAGCATCTGCCAAATGCATAAATGTAAATGTAAATATGGACACCGTAAACCTGGCCTTGTTTACGTGTAGGAACTTCCTTTGTTCTTTCCTTTTAAGCGATCACTGATGTTCAGTATAAAAGCAATAAACAACTAGTGCTAGGAATTTTCAACAGTACAAATAAATCATATGGAAATGAGTACTTCACATTAATTAGCTCTGTTTTTGTTCCCCATGAACCCCAAGCTCGAGTTACATGTTCCCCATGAACACATGAACATGTTCATAATCTTGCACTTAAGCTGCTACACTTGCATTTTATGATCTTAGCTAGCTGATTGTGAATGAAGTAAAAGTGTAGTTAGTTGGTTTTAAGTGAATTAGCTAGCTAGTTTAGCTTCCTTAGGAATGTTGAATCAAGTAGGGTTGCACTGGGATTTTGCACATCAGCTATAATAAATAATAGTGATCATGGTAAAAAAATATTTCAGTTACGTATCACGATTCTTTTGTTATGGTGAGTCATGTATCACCACACTGACTCCAAAATATATATATTTTTTACTAATTTTTAATGTTTTTTTTAAGTTGGTAAAATGTGCAGTTCCTTTTAAACAATGCATATCATGTGCTCTAAACTCCTCACATATTAGCAAAATTATTTTCGAAGTTTATTCAGAATGGTAACAAATAAAAAAAAAATGTAATCAGGATATTTATAAAACTGTGATAATCAGATAATTGCAATACAAATCGAATTGGCACCGAGGTATTGTAATAATATCATATCGGGTTGTCCCTAGTGATTCCCATATTTAATTAATAATGTTTTTGTTTTTTTTATGTAGACATTTCATTCTTGCCCTAGCTACCATTTTGCTGCGGTGTTGAGTGAGTGTTGCTATCTGCTGCTAGCACTGAACTCCTTGTGCTTGGTTTTACGTTAGGATACTCATATTGTAAGAAAATATTTTCACAGTACAGTTTGCAGACTGCTTTGATTGTTGATGCTCTAAACTATTGCTTGTTGTTTGGCGCAACCACATACACCAGGCTTGTTTCACGTAGCATCTCCTGGTACCGGACATTGGTTTGTAGCGTAACAGTAAAACTGTGTCCTTCACTGGCTGTTACGCTGTTAACTTTTAATAGGATCCTAATGTAAAAAAAAAAGGTTACTTCAGATGATTCTCATGATTACTATACGTTCTACGTATATCGATATGAGAGTATAGCACTTGTGCTGGTGATTAAAGCGCACGTCGTGGCTGATTAATGAAAAAAAAAAAAACATTAAATAGCATTGTGCTATTAAATTATGACCAAAACAAATAAAAATTCAGACATGGCACTAATTACAGCGAATGGACGATACATGTACAATTCTCAAATCTGTCGACACAGCATACTTGACGAACACCACTACACCTACACTTGCGAAATAAATAACGCACAGATATTTCCTATTCAACACTTATTTTCTCTGCGGAATAATTTATGATTTAGTCAGTTAGACGTGAAGTTAGACATTGATTTAAAATCACCAACTGCGAAACATGATAAATAAGGCATTAAGAAAACCAAACAGTCACAAAGGTTGTCACATAATAAAATATGTTCTCTGCATTCAAATTAATAAATATGGGGAACAAAGTGCTTGGCATGATTATCAAAATAAATTAACATCCGCTTCGTTTTACAAAAATAAACCAGAGCCGTCTAAGCAGATAACTCTGATCCCTATTGATTCACCATATTTTCCAGGACAACAAGTTCTGCTTATGTAATGAGACACCGCCCTAAAACTAAAGTAGCATTCACTGTATTTATTTGAAAATGTATCACCTCTGAAATGGAACTTGTACTGGCCAGGTTTAGTTTTTGTGTTGCTCTTGTTCTGTACATAATGTACATACAATATTATCGGAGATGTTTTGCTTCATCCCCTTTATAATGCCTAAAAAGATTTCAAAAGTCTGCTTTATAGTAACAATTATTTTATAGGATGTATGTGTGAGTGTGTGTCACATTTTGTACAACTTGATGCTAGTAAAATCCAGCTGACTGTGATGTCAGAGCTTTAAGTCATGTTATACAGTATGATTACTATCCGCTCGCAACGATCCTGATGACATTCTGCTTTTTCGCAGCGATTCCATTTCAAGATTTGGTCCCAAATGTAGAACACTGCCAGACGTTGTTTCTCTGCAGTTTTTGGTCTTGGAATGTTGCTGCATGTTAAAACCCTGGGAGGTGGAGTGATTCGTAACAAACAGCAATATCAAGATTGTGCATAAGGTACAGTTATTAATGGAGGCTTCAGTTTGCTGCCTAGTTCTGTGGTTTGGTTTGACAGGAAAAGTTAATGGATTAATACATTGGAAAATCGTCTGCATGTCATGTTTCATTCACAAGATTCCTTCTCTTGAGGTATACTTTATGGACAAAAGCATTTGGCCAAACCTACTGAATTGTTAATTATTTATTTCAGGTGTTACAGTCAGGTCCCTTATCCCCAGTGAAGGTTAATCTTCATCCTTCAGCATACCAAGACATCTTAGACAATGCTATACTTCAAACTTTGTGGCAACAGTTAGGGGAAGGTCCTTTTCTACTCCAACATGACTGAGCCCCAGTGCACAAAGCAAGGACTATAAAGACATGGTTTGTTAAGTTTGATGTACGAAGAACTTGTCTGGCCCGAACACAGAGCCCTGACCTCAACCGTATCGAGCACCTTTGGGAGGAACTGGAACGGAGATTGAAAGCCAGGCCTTCTCATCCAACATCAGTGTCTGATCTCATAAATGCTCTACAGAATGAATGGGCATGAATTCCCACAGAAACACTTCAAAATCTTGTGGACAGCCTTCCAAGAAGAGTTAAAGCTGTCATAGATCCAAAAGGGGCACCAACTCCATATTAAAGTGTATATATTTGGATATAACATCTCTACAGGTTTGGTCAAATACTTTTGCCCATATAGTAAATGTGTGACTACAGATTTATCACCACACCTCAGCTGATGTGTGTATTGCACCAGGTAATGGGATTAAGTAAAGTATATTTCATTGTAACAATCACAATAAATTTGTTTTGTGGAAATCAAAAAATCTGGTTGCTAAGTATGACATGATAAAGGCAATAACCTGGTAAAAGCCAATTCTGATGACTATTTATGTAAAACAGACTTGTGGCCTTCCTTACACAGATTTTCACTCTTATTTAATTAAAGTCTAAGTTAAAACTGGGAATGTATGTATCGTTTTCCTAAAGGGAAGCTAGAGTACTAGGTCTACCACAGACACATTCCCACATGGGCACAAACAAATATTGTAATACTGCATAATACAGCAGTTTGTTGTAGAATTCCTAACTCGTTAAGGGATGAAAAATGTGCCTTATAGCCTGGAAAATATGGTATCAACTGCTTAGATTACTTCCAACCAATCAACCAATCAGCACATCCCCAAATTTACCCCAGTACCATTTGTCAAGATTATTAAATGCCCTGTACTCATTGTGTCTCCTGACATAATCACATGCAAGGCAAGTGTGTTCAGCCCAGAAATAGGCTTTCTTTACCTTGAAGTGTTTACGCCAGTCAAAGTACCTCAAGTAAAGTTCTTCGTTCTTGTCCAGAAATAAAAGATACTCAGCCAATTCTTTCGGGGAGGAGAAGTCGTCCACGTGGATGAAAGCGCCACCCTCTACAAAGTTCTGATAATTTTCCCTCGGTGGGCCCAACACTACTGGGACCGTGCCAACTGAGAGCGGGTTGTACAGTTTCTCCGTGATGTAATCCTTGTGAATCGAGTTCTCAAACGCCAAGTAGAATTTGCAGCTGGCGATGGTGGGGAAGTAGTCCTGGTCTGATATGTACTCGCCGAACGCTTGGCCGTAGGCGTGGATCTCCACATGCTTGTAGAGCTCATTGTAGTACTTCACTCGCACATGATCCGGGTTCCAGTTGCTCACAATCCAGCAGATCAGCTTGTTCTTGCTCGGTGGGACGAAACCTTCCTCGCCTTGGGAAGCAACAATGGCGCCGTAAGGCACTTCGATGTCGGCGTCCTGGCGGTAATTCAGGGTCAGGTTGAACAGGTTTTCGATGCCGGGTAACTGTGATGAGTGCGACGGCGACTCGAGGTTCATCCAGATCCATTTCTGAAGAGGAGGCCGAAACGCTGGTGGCATGTTGGACAGATCGGTGCTAATGTCCCTGTGGTGGATGACGACTGCATCGGATTTGTTATAAAGGTTGCGGTCTGCGGTTATGAAACAGTTGTCGATACTGAACAGGGAGCTGCACACGTTCAGGTCGTAGGTTTCCCCAAACGGCCAGAGCCAGACGAGCACTGTGGTCTGGTTCTGTTCACTTCGGTTGGACAGGAGGCTTTTTACTCGAGCTGTAGATGTTTCTGATTCAACTGGGCCTGATAACCAGCTAGTGGACGGCTTGATGTACATCAAAAACAAAGTCACAAAACAGCCCAGTAAGAAGGTGCCAAGCAGGAGGGGTCGAAGAATCCTGTGTGTAGGTGCTGATGGCATACTCTGGCCTTCAAGAAATGACAAAGACATAACATTACTAAAATATAAGTAGGTATGATAAATGAGATATGAGCAAATTATTTCCTAAATGGTTACCTGGTAGTTTTGCAGTCATTCAGAAAGAGTTTTGCAAAGCAGGTGCTTCGGACAATTCTTTGCTTCTTTAACAGTAACAAAGCGAAATGAAGCTATGAAGAGTTAAACACATTTGAATCTTCATTTGTTCCAGTCTCAGAAAGGTTTTTCAGTGTAGGTCCCTAGAGAAAAGATGAAACGATAATTATAGAATTTATTTGAGTCTGAAATGGTCAAATAGTTTGCTTACACTTATACAACACCGCTCTATAATAAAAGCCTTTCCATCACAAGGGACCCCTCAACATGGTGCCATGTCATCATTTTGTTCAAACCCAAATGGATGGGATGCATGGATGACCTGGTCACCAGTCACTTGCTTGCAGATTGGTCCCATGCCTGGTTGCAGAGGTAAGTCCCAGGAAGGATGTCCCATGCTTAGCTCCCGACAGAGCTCCATCAGGCATATTCCAATGGACAGAGACCCAGCGCCAGCCCTAAGACTAGAGTGATCATATCTCACAATTGGCATTAGATCAGCTGGGGTTCACCAGTAATATGTAGCTGGAGTGAACATTTCATCAGTGGATATAATCCCTCATCAGTGGTCGCTTCATCCGCTATCACTGCCTGATATCGTTTTGTACACTTTTTTGGCTGCAAGCTTCAGAATCCTGAAGGGCAGCAATCTGATGCATAGATACTTGCACACACAGGAAAACCAACAGCAAGAGACATTAAGTACCACAGGACAAAATGGATGGCCAAAACGCAGTATTGGTGCTGATTTTATATCCTGTATGTTTTCTATTATACATATAATACAGAAAATGTGTGTGCCAAAGAAGCTACTTCTGAAGTTTATGCAACACGTTGCTTCCCTAAAAATTTCAAGTTGCAAACTTCAGCCGTTTTGGAGAGATGATTTAATATGCCTCATAAATGGCCAAACAACAATAATTTAAAATGAAAATTATTCATATTTCTTTATGGGTATTGATAGTAAAATTTGTGTACGCTTTTGGAAGCACAGGACCTGTAAAAATTGATGCTTAAATAATTTTTTGGTAAAAGCTTAAAAAGCAAAAAATCTGTAACCATGTGAAATTCATTTTGCAATATCTTAACAATTTTGCATTTTAGAATAATACACTTTTTCAGATTAAGGTTTTTTCTTGTAAAAACTAAATTGGTCAAGTTTCATTTGAATAACAATTTAGATTATTGAAAGATTTGAATTCAAATTTGTATTTAGCAAATGTGTTACTTTTTATCTGATAAAAATATATGTCTATGCATTTTTACATAAAAAAATGAAGCATGGGAAATAAGAAGCATTAATTATTCAGAAAAATGGTGTTATATGATCCTATCTGAAAATTCACTTTTTTTTACCTACTGTAGGTGAAACACTTTTAGCACCAATACCATATTTTGGCTGATAATCAAAAGATTATCAGCGTTGGTTAGTAAGTTAAAAAAGACATGTGTACTATATAAGGATAAAATTAAGGGGCAGTGTCATGTGGATCAACATAAACTAGAGGTACTGTTATAACACAATAAGCCTCTCATATTCCTGAAACATCTTGTCATTGAGTCAGGTCCGAGAGGTTTTGTTCCTTCCAGTTTATATAGTCCTGGTTGTGTTCATTTACACAGTGTGTGTGCATCTCAACATTACACTCTGTTGTGTTCATCAAGATAGGTGGGATGACAATAAAATTGAGTTAATGAGAACACTGCCCTCTTCAGGAAGACATATAGATTGATATAAATGCATGAGTGCATTTCCAAACCATTCCAAACTGATAAATGGTGAATGACGTTCACATTATATTGTTTACGACCTGTTTCGGGTGTAAGTTATTCAGCTCAGTTCAATCAGGAACGCTGACAATGCAGCAGATGGGCAAAAAGGTAGACGTGCAGAATGAAAAACCTCAGACACCACAGTCTGTCACTGCACAGGATACTGAGGTTGTTGTTTTTTTTACTTATTACAATGTTGTGATACATCCTGTTTCAAAACAAGTCAAATTATTTTGCATAATTTGCATTTTGCAATTATTTTGCAAGTCCATAGTGCAACATACATACATACATACATACATACATGCATACATATATACAGTACATACAGTACAAACATACATATAGACATACAGTATTAAAGCAGTACCCTGTCCTGTTTGGATGAACCTGTGCCAACTGTAGCCTCAGATTCCTGCGTTTAGCTAAAAGGAGTGCAACCTTACTTGGACAGCTGCTGTTGTAGCATATCGCTTTGACAACTTTGACACGCTGTACATTATTAGATACTTTTCAGCTTTCCGTGGTTGTAAAAAGTGGTTATTAGCCTTACCGTAACCTTCCTTTCAGTTTAAACCAGTCTGGTCATTCTCCTCTGAACTCCCTCACCGATGAGGTGTTTATGACTCTCTCCGCAAAATCTGCCACTCACTTTGTGTTTTTTACTCTGCTGCAGTTTCGTCCTAACTTTCTGCATATGCTCTTCTAATTTAAGAACCCCCCAAGAGTTTCTGAAACACTCAAACCACCAACCACCTCGGCAAAGATTCACCATTCCTCCTCATTCTGATGCATAATATAAGTATGAAACATAAGCTCTCGACTTATATATATATATATGCTTTCATGCATTGTGCCGTTGCCACATGATAAGAGCTGAGAGGAAAACAATACATACTACTGTACAAGTATAAAAGGTGTCTAATTTTTTTCTGAATATTTACACTATTGTGCAAAAGTATTAGCTACTGTATTATCTGTAGTACAAATGTTAAACATGTTTATCATATCTGCATTATTATGTACAAAACCATTCACTATTTACAAAGATAACTTACAAATTAATTAATTCATTCATGAATTAATAACAATACAGAAAAACATTACAGGACATTACAGAATGTTTGTATGCTGGTAAAGAAAGCAACATGTACAAGACAGACCAGGTTTCAGATGTAAAGAAACCTAATAACCTCCTGGGTTTTGCATGAAACTAGAAAGGAGCGAGTGTGACAAAGTTTCCAAAAGGACTCCGTCATTTTCTCCAGCACACTCAGTAAAACCTAACAGCTGTTAAATTACAGCACTGTGCAAAAAGCGAAACATACAAAAAATGACAACACAAGAAAATATGCTTTTGACAACTTAAATAAAAGAAACTCTGCATAAAAGAAACTTCTATAAAGATCACTAAAGAGTAATAAAATAAAGACAAAAATATTTGGTGTGATTAAAAATAATAAGTTGTGTTGAATACAGATTTGTGCAGTTTTTTAAGTAAAGCATCTGTTAGGTTTTACTAAGCGTGCTGGAGAACATGACAGAGTTCTTTTGATCAGTTTGTCACACTTGATCCTTTCTATTTTCATGCAAAACCCAGGAGCCTACATTAGGTTTTTTTTTGGTTTTTTTGCTTCCATCTGAACACAGGTCTGCCATGTAATATGCTGCTTTCTTTACAGACATGCAAATATTCTTCTGTAATGTTACTTATTTATTTATTTGTTTGTTTATTTATTTATTGTTACAGTATGTTGGGAAATAATAATTAGATTAGTGATAATAATGCAGATATAATAAACATATATACGCTGATTAGCAATAACATTATGACCACCCACGTAATAACAGTGATGCACTGTGTGTTCTGACACCTTTCTATCACAACCCGTATTAACCTTTTCATAGATTTGAGCTACAGTAGCGCTTCCATTGGATCAGACTCCACGGGCCAGCCTTCACTCCCCATGTGCATCAGTGAGCCTTGGCCACCGGGATGTACCCGGTCTGCAGTGGTCAGGACATACAAAAAGTAATCCAAAGATGGGAAACCAGTGAACTGGTGACAGGGTCATGGGTGGCCAAGGCTCACTGATACACATGGGGAGTGAAGGCTGGCCCGTGTAGTCTGATCCAATAGAAGCGCTACTGTAGCTCAAATTCATGAGAAGGTTAATACTGGTTGTGATGGAAAGGTGTCAGAACACACAGTGCATCACTATTATGGTGACAAAAGGGGCGACCTCCTCAATATTAGGTGGGTGGTCGTAATGTGATGGCTGATCGGTGTATTTAAAACAGCATTTGTACTACACCTTTTTGCATAGACTTTTTGCATGGTGCTCTATCTGATAAAACAAAGAAGAATCACACAACTAAAGGGATATATCTTTAAATTGACCCTGATTGCATTCTTATATACTATATTATATACTATACTTATATACTGTATACTCTGCATTCCACCTCATACACCAGATTAGACATTACTTACATACACATTACATACAGTATACACACCTGGCACCTCCTGCAATGAAAGGAAAGCAAGTCTTGGAAATGCAATTGCAGGGTTTTTTTTTTTTTTTTTTTTTTTTTGCAGTATATGGGGCATGCGGTGGACTCACGTGCTTTTTTTGTGGCAGGGGTAATAAAATGACAGGGAGGCACAGGACAGAGAGCAGCATTTCATTATCACGGGGCTTTTCATTAGCTCTACAGCTCATCTTTCACTGTTTAACGCATATAATAGAAAATCAATATTACTGTGCACACACACACACACACACACACATATATCTCTATATATTTGCATGCCAATGGAAATAGAATAGCAGTTGATGTGCATACCCATCACAATAACCCTCACCGCGCAAAAACAAAAAAAGGTCGCATTCTGTCCTCATGTGCGCGTTTTCCATTCTTCTGTGTGTGTGTGTGTGTGTTTTTGTTGTTGTTCCCTGCATGCATGATGTGCGCTATAATAAATAAATTACATGTAACAAGAACAATAGAAGCACAAGGGTACGTACCATCTCCTTGGTTCGGCTGTGATGAAATAAAAATAAAAAATAAAAATCAGAAGCCTATAAGAGGGACAGGAGCAGCAGCAGCAGCAGCAGCATCCTCCTCACTCTCATCCCTCCGTCTCCATCTCCTCTCTGCGGCTCTCCCACACAGCACGCGCATGCGACTCAGACCCCGGCCGAGGAGCGCTAACACCGAGCCCGCATCCCCGAGCCATGCTCTCCCCCTGCCTCTCTGAGCACGACGTGTGAACCCTCATCAACAGACATGTCGCTCTCTGTGTGTGTGTGTGTGTGTGTGTGGGTCGGAACTGCGTCTCTGCGTGCTCTCGCGTGTGTGTGTGTGTGTGTTGGATCTCCAATGCGGTTGTGTGAAGCGCATCTTGCTCTGTGCTGTATATATGTGCACGCCTGTTGTTATTTTTAAAAAGCATATATGGAAATTATAATACGACTAATAATCTATAATAAATAAATCTATAATCATCTACAGTATAGACAGATTTAAAAAGTATACATATATACTGTACATACAAGGAAATTAAAATACAGTACGACTAATAATCTATAATAAATAAATCTATAATATTCTCTCTCTCTCTCTCTCTCTTCTATATATATCCTTTTGTTTTTGTATAAATGATACAAAAAAATGATACAAACATGATAAAATTAATTATAAATTATTAGTTATATTATAATTTCCTTAT
>JAOVVA010000002.1:1350180-1363546 GCA_028565275.1 Leiocassis micropogon | reverse complement strand
AATTTATCCATCTCGGCAGTTGCGGTTTTCACATGCAGTTGTGCGCTGTAGCAATAACTAGTGAGCCAGTCGCTGCATAGTGATGTCATATCTTTGAGTGGCGAATAATTTTTTTTAAAACACTCAATTTAAACACTCACAAACATTTACTTGTAATACTGAAAAGTGTGTATTATAATCACAAAAAAAGACAATTTTTTAATCCCTCTCGCGACCCCTTGAAATTATTCCCCCCAGTTTGGGAACCACTGCTCTAGAGTATCCCTGTTCAAAGCAATCTTAAAATGTATTTCATTTTATGCAGAAAACCTGTCAAGGCAGCAGTGGAACTCGTGTTGGCTCTCGTTGCAGAATTCAGGAATCGAAAAGGCGTTTCTGTTCGACGTGGTCAGTAAGATCTACATCGCCACAGACAGCAGTCCAGTCGACATGCAGACGTACGAGCTGTGCTGCGACATGATCGACGTCGTCATCGATATTTCCTCCATCTACGGGTGAGCGGGGTTGCTGCGTCAACACCACTCGAGTGGTATCCATAAAACAGTGAATCACTAAAAGGTTTTTTACTCTCAAAGCAACTCTTCAGTCAAAGTAAAACTGACCCATTACTCACAGGGAGGGCTATCTGATCTCCAGCTTAGATGTTAAATATTAATCTTCAAGTTTATTTAACCGATTAAAGATATCTGAAAAGCGACAATGTTTTGCAGAATGTTTCTCTGTAGCTCATGTATACAGGTAGACCCCGTTCCGTTCTGGGACCATGTTTGTAAGTCCGATTTGTTCTTAAGTACGACAAAGCAAGTCTCATACGGCTTTGACACAAGTATACAAACGAATATACACTGTCATCATGTGGCCAAAAACCCTAAGCACACCTTAAGAAATGAAACACACGTGACAGTGTTGTGTCTGCGCCTTTAAATCACAGCAGGAATCCCAGACGCCATTTTGTCTCAGAGCTGTTTTCCACTGTATTGGACTGTGAACTCCATTTTGGGGGATTTTCCCGAAATTAGGATTATTCACCATCATGACAGCTTTACAGAACAGACATTTTCTATCATCGTGCTCCCGGACTGATTCATTGAAACCGGTGAGGCCGACTTATTTCTCCTGCATATACAGTATGTATATACTGTAATTGTAAATATTGTACGATACACGTGAGCTACTTCCACAATTGAACTGGAAGTCGGACCGCGGTCCGTTCGTATCTGCGGAAATTCGTAACCTCAAATGTTCATAAGTCGGAGACTACCTGTATATTAACTTGTACGTCACAAGTTACTCAATACTGCACATTGTACTTTTATTTCTAACTTTCTTTTTTAAGAGAGGAAAGAGCGACAAAAGCAGCTTTACCGCCTTTTTTCTTTTTTTATTCTATTGATTTAAAAAATAGCATCTTGTTATCGTTAATTATTAACAATTTACATAAATCATTGATTATTCTCCATCTGAAAAAGAAAAACGTGTGAAATTTACATTTAAATTTATTTATTTATTTACTTATTTACTTATTTATCAACTTTGTTTAGTTGTTCCAACATAAGTAATAATAGGAACTGACTTCTCTTATAAATCATAAATTAAAAGATTGGAATTGGTGCCATGTTGCTGTGATAGACAGAGATTCAAACACTGCTGTTATTGGACGTAGGAGTCGGATCAACACCCTGGCACTGATTGTTTATTCCTTGCATGTCTTTTACTGGGATTAGAAATGATTATTTCAGTATAATAAGCTGAATATGGCTACTCTTGGGGCAACATTTTACGAATGCGCATAGGAAAAGTGGAACGGCGAAGGGAGTTCAAGTCAAACCGGGACTGTGATTGAAGGTGTAAAAGCAATTAACATGTACCCGTGAACATTTAGTGAGTGGAACGCCTGATCCTTGAAAATTGATGAATAAGTTGTTTCCAACTTGCGGAAGAGACGCATGTGTCCGTGGAAACTGTACACACAGTCATTCACCAACGCCACTTGCAGGTTACAGGAACTCGTCTGGGAGTTATCGCCACATCCCCCGTACAGTCCTGACCTCGCTCCAAGACCATTCCACATGTTTGGAAAAGCTGTTAAAAGAGATCCTGCTGAAAATTTCACACATATTTCTTAAAATTCAGACATGAGGCAGTCACTCTGATCATGGCTCCCAGATGGTATTCAAGCACTAGTGAAACGCTGGGATAGGTGCATTAGTGAAGCAGGGGATTATATGGAGTTTTCACTTTTATGACTGTATTCTGTTATTCTGCTCAACAGTCCCGGTTTGACTTGAACACTCTTCATATTCAAATTCAAATGTTGAATGGATAAGTTTGCGTGAAGTTGAACCTCGTCCTCTCGAGGCCCCAGTCCGGGATAAACCTCTAGTTTATCCGCCTACGCAAAAAGGCACTTTTCCCCACCAAAATACAGCATTTCCTATACTTTATTTCTCAAAAAAAAGTGATGAAACATCAGGCTAATCTCCTTCGCCTTTGGGGAATAATGAATGTGGAAGTAGATGTGAATGGAGTATTTGGTATGCAGCGACCATTTCTCTTGTCTGGCCTCATTTCAATTTAAGCACCACCGGCAGTGTGTTTGAAGAGTATCTGTAAACAGAAGGGCGAATTCAGGCACCGCAGGCACCGCTGACCCTGTGCTATCTGGACGCTGATGCGAAGGAAGGTGCGGGCATTCAGGTGCAACACGGGGGCATGCCAGCTGTCTGCCCACGCTGGCCTGCAGAACAGATGAGTCTCAGCAAATGAATAAGAGACCACATAGGTCTTAGTCCTCTGATTTTGCTCAGCACTCTACAAGCGAGACAGTCCCAGCCATGTTAAAGTACATAATACAGAAATGCTGTGGAAATGCTTGGGTGTTAGTGGATGAAACGTAAACACAGAGCCTAGGAAAAAGCAACTATGGCGAAGTTTCCATCAAGGGCACATAAAGTACCATCACTACTCAAAGTATATATATATATATATATATACACAGTATATATTCCCCAAACTTTTGGCTTTAGGTGAAAGTATCTTACTTCCAGATATATAAATTTTTAATGACAGGTTTTTAATAAGAGTAGCGTCTGGAGCCAGCTTTATCTGCGTTTGGTTAGTTTTGTTCCGTCACTGTATTGCTAAACATTAGGACACTGGTGCAAGCTTAATTTCCATTTCTGAAACCAGAAACGTTGGGAAATGACACATTTTGAGGGGAAAAAAGGTTAAATATCCACAGAAAAGGTCCAAGCGTACAAGATATTTACATTTACAGCATTTGGCCGATGCACTTATCCACTGGTGGGATTTGAACCTGGGACCTTTCGATCCGTAGTCCAACGCCTCAACCACTTACCCTTGCCTCTGCCTGACATATAATATATAATGTATCACACTAGGATATTAGCGTGTTATATTAGTGTATATAAATTGTATATATTGTCTTTAAGAAGTTAAGTGTTTCAAATTTTGTCTCAAACTCTCACTAGCTGTAGGTGCTTCCTGGATTAGACCTTTCTTTTTACTATTTTTTTGGGATTTTTTCCCGATTTTTCTCCCTAATGTAGTGGTGTCCAATTCCTCCCAGTCACTAGGGGGCTCCCACATTTAGCTTCTACTACCATTCAGTCGGGAGGGACGCAGACTATCACGTGTATTCCTCTGACCCACGTGGCGTCACCGACCATCTTTTCGAACAGCTCGCTCACGCACCGTTGGGGGCGGAGTAACGCACTCGGAGGACAGCGCTATCCGCTTACGTGAGCTCACAGATGCCCCTGATTGGTTTGTAGAGCTGTGATTAATGTGGGAGCACGAGTACCTCTCATCTCTCCCCCCCTGAGAGAGCTCGGCCAATCAGCTCTTTCTGGACCTCCGGCTGCGAGAGGTTACAGCATCACCCGGGGATCGAATCAGCGATCTCCGGATGATAGGGCGAGCACTTTACCACTGCGCCACTCGGAGGCCTGGATTAGACTTTTCAATCAGTGTGTTAACATGGACCCTAATATTCCACAAATAATCATAATACCTGTTCAATGATCAAAAAAATTGTAATAACCCAATCAGAACAGGCTGACCTGATCCGAATCAGGCTTGTTGAAGTAAATATACTTTTTTCGCGCATGCTTGCCTCACATGGGCACACTGCGACAAAGACATGAACATTGCATCCTAAAAATATTGAATATTGCAGCGTCAGCGTGGTTAAAATGGAACAATTTGCATTTATCAAGTTCATACTGTTTCCTAGCCGCGACTCAATGCAGCTGTCATGTCGTCCCAAATTTCCAATCCGGTGCTCACCATGTCAGATAAAACCCGAATCGAGTTTTTACAATGTCCGATCAGATGGCCACGCCTTTACTACGTTGTCGTTGCCTCCGGCGGTTCGTGTGAGGAATCTAATTCAGTATTTATACTAAATGTCACATTTCTCTGAACGTGACATAGACGTCCTGATAACGTGCTGCAAACGCGGTAAGCACCAGAAGAACATAAGATGAACTTCACGCTCTAAAATTCTGGACCTGCCATGGTTGTAGCACAAGCCTGAAGAGGGCGCTGTGAGAACTTCATTCTCAGTCCTGTAGAAACCAATCAGTGCCGCTTTTAATTCGTCCTTAAGTTTTTCTTGCTTGGTGCTTCGGCCACGTCCTTATCAGGTTTTTTAAAAAATTTTATTTTTTAACATGTCCAAAAAAGCATGACTGCTCAACGTCAAGGGAGAAAATAAATACTACGTCTTTACCGGTTGCTACCGCGTTCCTGCCAAGTGGTACAAGTTCTTACTGTGTTCACGCAATTTTTTTGTAGCGCCACTTTCAGTGTGGCGCTGGGTGACATGACATAAGTTTCTGAGAAGGAAGTCGTCAGGAATCGGAATTTAATGGGGGTTTTAGTAAATTAAATTTCACAAAAAGCTAAATAAATGCTTCTAGCCATGGCATTGTCTTGTTTTGTTTTTTTGTCTGTTGCAAAAGCATTTAGGACTTTAATATTCCAAAAATGTGGAGGTGGATTTTAAAAAGGATGAAAGATCGATTTGTTCACTTGAGCCTAGTACATATACGGCTAATATATTGGAAGATATCATTATTATCATTTTTTTATTTTTTTATTATAATCCCCCCCCCCCCCCAGATGGTTGTCTTATTATTAAGCAGTTGTAATGATTAATTTCGCCATATATTTATTTTTCACTTATTAACTTTGATTCTATGAAGCTTGGATTCAAGGTATATACTTCTGAACATATTCCAGGTTTGAATTATTAAATTTTTTATTTCCCTCAGTGTAGTGTGGGTGCCTGGAGTAGTTCTCTTTTTTTTTTTTTTTTTCATCCTAAATATGCACGCTTTATATAAAACCCTAGTTTACATGTCTTTGGGCGATTTCACATGCAGATTGAAAAGACAGAATTGGTTTTAAAAGATTATCTTCTATATTTTATTACAAGAATATAGCAGCATTAACCTTGAACCGAATCTCAACACAGAGGTGTTCACAAACGCTGGAAGATGCTTGAAGTGCTTCAACATAAATTTTGAGCGCTTCGCTTTTCTTCCTGAGAAGGATTTTTTTCTTCCCAGTGGGCACGCGGAGTAGCCCTCAGGTCATCTGTGAAAGATCTTTAAAACTCATGAATCCTTAAGAGGTCTTTAGGTGGTCTTCACCAAAATAAAATATTACTAATAACTACAGTAGGGATGGCGTGGAAAACCATATTGTGATCTCGGCCCACTGACTCCAAATTCTTCATTTATCTTATTATCTTTATTTTTCTTAATTTGTGTAAATACATGCTTGAATTTGAGCTGGTAAAATGTAGCTGTTCCTCCGTAATCCTACAGTTTGTGCCCTAAACTACAGCGGTACCTCCGCATGCGAATTTAATCCGTTCTGGAGGCAAATTCCTAAGTTTTCTGGGGGTTTTTTTGTATTGCGAAACTAATGTTGTATTGCGAAACACATTTTCCCATAGGAAATAATATAAATGCAGATAATCCGTTCCAGCCACTCAAAAATATTACCAACATTACACACTTCCAACACTATAATCATACACTGGAACCTCGGATTGCGAGTTACGCGGATTGCGAGTGTTCCGCAAGACGAGCAAAAATCTTTAATAAAATTTGACTTGAAAAACGAGCAAGTCTTGATTTACGAATACCGAGTATCATGTAACACGCATGCGCTTCTTGTTTTGACGTCGAGCGTCACGTGATCACAACAGAGCCAACCAATGGTTTTTTTCTCCTTATATCTTACTTTATATTTTGTATTAATTTTTTTATATATTTATTTTTTGGTTTATGCGGAGTTTTCATTATTTCATATGGGAAAATTTGCTTTGCGAGTGTTTTAAAATACGCTTCCGGAACGAATTATGTTCGTAATCCAAGGTTCCACTGTATTTGCATATAAAAACCGTCAAAACATTTAGAAAAGACATGTAAATGAATTAAAATATTAAATAAATAGACATCAAACCTTATGGCAGCACGGTGGGTTAGTGATTAGCACTGTCGCCTTGCCCCTCTAGATTCCCGTGTCGGATCTGTGTGAATGGAGTTTGCATGTTCCTCCAGGTCCTCCGGTTTCCTCCCACAGTCCAAAGACATGCAGATTAGGTTAATTGACTTTCCCAAATTACCTGTAGTGTATGAATGTTGACCGGAGGTCCTACCATAGTCATACAAAATGGGAATAAATACAACGGTTACCATCGGCCTCCGCGGCCCCTAGTTGGACTACAGAGGTTCTAGATGAATGGATGGGAATCTTAATTTATGATTCCTCTTGGTACCGGCTGATTTAAAAACCAAACTGAAAGTGGCTCCCTTTTCTTTTTGCTACCGTCCTTGCTAGCATTCTTGGGACCCGTGGTGCTACTGTATGTCTTCACTAAATCTTGCAGAAAAAAGCCAAAAAAAAAAAAAATGGAAACCTGCTTTGCTTGGCTTTACACTGACACAATTTTGAACGGCTCCTGGATACACGTGCAACTATGCTGGCATTAGGTTTATTTGCTAGTATGCCAAAAATGCTTCTTATGCTGAGGCAGATTTTTTGCAAAATCTCAGGTATTAAGGTGAAAATGCAAGAGCCTGGGCATTCAGGTACCACTGTATTTACACACATCATCCTGTGCGTCAGGAGCAACATTTTTTTTTTTGCTTCTTTAAAACTTAAAGTGTTTATAAAATTGCGCTACTTGCAGAATTGAAATTTAATAAAATCAGCGACTAGGTGCCCGGAGTGGTGCAGTGGTAAAATGCTCCACCATTATCTGGAGTCTGTGAGTTCGATTCTCGGATGCTGCTGTAGCCTGTCACAGCCGGGGGCCTGGAGAGAGCTGATTGGCCGAGCTCTTTTAGAGGGGTGCGATGGGAGGCACGCTGCACTTTCACATCCCGTCACGGCTCTAAGGCCAATCAGGGACGTCTGTAAACTCACTGTTGTTACACTGTATGTTACACCGCTCCCAACAGTGCATGGGTGAGCAGTTCGAAAAGATGCGGTCGGCTGGCGTCACGTGGCTTAGAGGAAACACGTGATAGTCTTCGGCCCTCCCTGCCTAACTGGATGGTAGTAGCCTTGATATGGGAGGGCCCTAATGACGCTTGGGAATTGGATACGACTAATGTGGGGGGACTAAATTGTGATCGAATATCGCATCAGCTAGTGCCTGATGAGTCCAAGGTCTGCTAATTACTTCGTGAAGATACCCCAAAGACGACTTTAGCATGAGGAGGCTTGAAATTAGTCAAGGGGGATGTCTGGGGTGTTACGGTTCTCAGGGCTTTAATGGGTCCTGAAGATGTCTCTAATAGGTCTCTAGGTTGTGGTGACGTCAGGACCAGGCAGATTGTGTTTGTCATGCCTAGAAGAAAATGTACTAAAACATTGCTAAGAGACATTGTTTGTTGTACAATGTGCTTCCAGTGATGTTAAATGATAATTATTGTATATATGTTAGTGGAATGAACTTCCTCTAGATTTCCGTACAGCGGAGTCTCTGGCATTCTTTAAAGGGCGACTAAAGACCCATCTGTTTCTTCAATGAAAAAAAAAAACCTTCCCAACAGTGATAGTACTAATAGTGAGTAACCTAGTAGTTACCCAGTGTAAGGATCTGTCCAATGAAGGAAACTTCAAAACACTTTTGTAAGATGAGAGCGTCTGCCAAATGCCTAAATGTAAATATAATTTATGATTGATTTCTAAAAATAATAATACTACTAATTTTCTTATATTATTTGTCTTTGTTTTTGTTTTGTTTTTTATGCCAGATTGAGCGAGGATGTAGCCGGGTCACCGTACGATAAAGAATCCATGGCCATCATCCACCTCAACAACACCACCGTCATGTACCTGAAGGAGGTCACCAAATTCCTGGCGCTTGTCTGCTTCCTCCGGGAAGAGAGTTTTGAGAGAAAAGGTGGGCATTTGATTCGGGCTGATACCTTTCGCTTCTTAATTAATATCAGTAACATATTTACAAGAATTTGGTAAATCACTAATGGATTGGTTCTGGAGTGTTGAAGGACAGCAGTTGGTGCAAGTTGATGAAGATTGTTCCTATATATAAAAAAAATTAAGAGTTGACCTTTTGCATGTGATGTCACGTCGTCTGTCTGCCTGGTCCCACCCACTACTTGATGTTGAAATGGGCCTTACTTACTGGATGCAAATTACAAAACCCACAGTCACTGAAGCGTTCTCAGCAAGAAACACACATCTGATAACATTACGTCATCCCAAAAAACACTTTGTCTTCTTAGTAATTCCTTCTAAGCTGTCCGTGACTCTGAATCGACTCTGAACCATCCATATAGTTCTGTTTGCAAAGCTAACTAGCTTCTTCAACCCGTGATTAAGGGCACTACTTAGTTTGTGGAACAAGGGCTTGTACACCCTACATAGCGCACAGTTTTCCGTTTAACTCTATTTGTAAGAACAGTTAGTTAGTTATTAATTCAAACAGATGGCGGCATGGTGGTGTAGTGGTTAGCACTGTCGCCTTGCACCTCCAGGTTCTGGGTTTGATTCCCACCTTTGTTTGCATGCAGTTTGCATGTTCTCCCTGTGCTTGGTGGGTTTCCTCCCACAGTCCAAAGACATGCAGATTAGGCCAATTGGCGTTCCCAAATAGACTGTAGTGTGTGTATGTGTGTGTGTGTGTGCCCTTGGCACCCTGTCCAGGGTGTACCCCGCCTCGTGCCCTAAGTCTCCTGGGATAGGCTCCACTCCAATGTGACCGTGCGTACAGGATTAAGCTGTATAAATGATGAGTGAGTGGGTGAGTAGAAAGCATGAAATGTCAGTATTCGTTAACATTTCTAAGCTGCACATCATTTCATAAAGCATAAAAACACAGCATATTCCATAGCGTCGTCTTTTTTGCAACAGAAGCACTGAATGAATTAATGCTCCTCTATGGCGTTCGGGTCAGGAGAGTTGGCTGGCCAATTAGACGCAGTGATATCACGGTCAGCAAAGCAGTCAGTGGTAGTTTTAGCGCAGGTGGAAAAGGAGGTGGACAAAGTCCTGCTGGAAGAGGAAATCAGCATCTCTATAAAGTTTGTCAGCAGTGAAAAGCATAAAGTGCTCTAAAATCTCCTGACAGACAGCTGTGTTGACTTTGGACCTTCTCTCCTCCAGACTTTGGAAGCTTGATTACCAACTGAAATGCAAAATTTACCGTCATCTCAAAAGAGGACCCCTGAGCAACGATCTAGTTATTTTTCACCTTTGTTCCGGTTAAGATGCTTCTGATGATGTCTCTGGTTCAGGAGTGGCTCGATACTAGGGATGTAACAGTTGGAGCTCATTCCCTGGTGGCTCTTGATTCCCTGACTCCAGCCTCATACTCCACTCCTTGTGAAGCCAAGGTCCTGGCAATCTCCTTAAGTCTTCAGTTACCACCTTTTCCTACCACACTTTTCCCCCTTCCAGGAAACTTTTCAGGAATATGCTTTAATACAGCACCGTCTGTGGCTTACACTCCTTGTGGAGGGTGTCGATGATCATCTTCTGGACAACTGTCACGTCAGCAGTCTTCCCCAATCTCAAAATGAAATACTTTAATATTTTGAGTTAGTGTATTTTTGGGTTTCATGAGCTGTAAGCAGCAAACAAAAATTGTTCACGATATTCAGATTTTCTGAGATGCGCCGTATATGTAGATAAGGGCAGTTGGCACATCGTGCATTCTGGCTAATCAACATATCTCAGGAATAATGCACTACCCCTGAGTGTAAGGCGGGATTGTACTGTATATTGTATATTGTGTGAAATAGTTTGGAAAGTACTCTACTGTTGCTCCTCTGGGACTGAATTTAGAGCTCCAGTGATGACGGCATTTCTTCTGCGCTGTTTGTTGATTTTCAGCCCAAGTGAATTTGGGCCAAACGTGGCAGATCTGCTGAAACTTAAGAGCATAATGTGGCTCCTTCGAGACTCGAGAAGAAAAGCATTATAACGCTGAAGGATTTGGGAAGTTAATGAATGCTGAAATATTCATGCAGAGATCTAGCGGCGCTGCAGGAGGGACGACAAATCAAGGAAGCTTCAGGGCCGCGCAGACTTACGTGCACCCTCAGAGCCGAGAGTACGGTCTATACGCTTTTTTTTAATTAAAATAAATTACATCAACACCATTTCAGTAATGTGATAACGAATGTTTTCTTTAAGCTGCAGCAGTTCTTTCAGAAAGTTCTACTAACTCTAACTAGATTCTTGACAGCAGAAGTAGTGGTTTATTATTTATAAGAAGTGGACAGATTCTTTTAATAGGTTTTGACATTAAATGTCTCATTGATGGCCATCGTCTCCTCGTAATGTGCGCAGATAATTAGAACAATACATTCTGTTGTCTTACTATTAATGCATGAGGTTTATTACTTCATGTGATTTTTTTTTTTTCCCAGTACTTTCATTCATTCTTTGCAGGTCGTATATATTCATGCTTAATTTCGTTTGGCAAATATATTTTCCGGAAAGTTTTATTCTAAGTTTTGCATGATCTCCCAGTCGGTTTCCTCCAGATTCTCTGATGTACCCTGCAAATCCTGAAGGTAGGAGGATCGGCTAGTCTAAATTGCCCTACTTTAAAACGAGTATATGAAGGTTAAATTAATCCTGATACAGTTAGGTTTTAAAAAAAATTAAATAAAATATTGCCAGGAATTCACAGAGCAGCTGGAAAAGACGAGAGGTGGGCATCAGGAAGAAAGGATTTTACTTTAATGCATGCAGACATGACGCCTGTGAGGCAAAAATAGTAAAAGTTTGTTAAAATATGAATGTTCTGTGATTTTTTTTTATTTTTTTAACTGGATCCTTAGTAAGTTCCTGGTCACGGTCACCTGGTTTAAAGGTGCCATAATATATTCCATAATATGCCATAATATATTCCTACCACTAAGGCAAAATTACTTCTTTTTCCACTTCTAATCCAAATACACTGTTTCAGCTTCTGTAGCTTTGAATGACGTGCATTTTTCTAGCGAATCAGAATGCAGGAAACTGGCCTTGCTTGAAAATGGCAAACTCCAAGGCAATGGTCATGAGTCCAGCCAGAAGAGGGATCCCCCAACCCATCTTTTTCTTTCCATTTTCCACCTGAAATGACATCATGGGAACATTAGGAATTTATGTATCAATGTGTAAATGTGTCCTGACGTTCTCACAAATAAAATCCTCAACAAAACAGAGTCAACAGTCCAATACAGTGGAAAACGGCACTGAGACAAAATGGTATCCGGGATTCCCCTCACAATTTAAAGGCACAGAGACAACACTGTTAAATTTCACATTTCACTGTGAGATTCATTTCCTTGGGCGCGGTTATGGTTTTTGGCCACATGATGGCAGTGTGGGGGAAAGGGGATAGAGATTTAGTCGAGTGGATTGGTTTGCTTTAAATTTTATATTCGTGTCAAAGGTGAATAAGACTCACTTTGTCGGACTTAAGAACAAATCTGATTTACGAACATGCTTCTGGAATGGAACTCGTTCGTAAGTAGGGGACTGTCTGTACCCGCATAAAACCTACATGCACATAGACCCAAGGCGGGTATCAAACCCCGAACATCTGGAGGTGCGAGGAAACGGTGCTAACCACTAAGCCACCGGGCCACCTCTCCATTTTTACATGGTGCATAATGGGAGCATGACAAAGCATCCTGTGTTCCCAGAACCCCGTGTTCCTCAGGTCTTAAACATTT
This sequence comes from Leiocassis micropogon, assembly GCA_028565275.1. Taxonomy (NCBI): domain Eukaryota; kingdom Metazoa; phylum Chordata; class Actinopteri; order Siluriformes; family Bagridae; genus Leiocassis; species Leiocassis micropogon. The sequence continues at coordinate 1,351,307 of JAOVVA010000002.1, read as the reverse complement.
TGATCATAATTGCTGATGATTCTTTCTAGAGATGTCCAAAACCACATAAAATGATAATCATTAGTTATCGTTGTATTTTGAATCCTTGTTCCAATAAAATAAACCTGGACAATTTTCAGGAAATATTTTTCTCAAAATGGGTCACATTTAGTCTCAATCAGATAAGGGTTAATGTTTGTTAGCAGAAAAAAAGTACTAAGGAACATAGGACCCTGGGAACATCTCTACCTCGGCCCTCTTTACAGTGTTTTTCAGCCGTTCCTGATGCATAGTAATTGGGGGGGAGTGGGAGACTTTCGGTTTAAGCCACACCCACTTGAATACTGAATGTAGATACAGATACATAAAACACTACACTAATACAGATAAAGGCTTTGTGTTAGACCACTACGAGGTGTATTCTTGCCTCCAGTGTTTCTGGGAACGGCTCCAGATCATCACGCCCCTGACCAGGATAGAGTAGTTATTTTCTGATAATCAGCGACAGCTAGTTATTATATTGAATAGGGAGGCTAAAAATAATCTACTCTCTATCAGTAACTCATTGAAAGAGCTGCTGATTTTTTTTTTTTTCTGTAATTATGCCGTGTCTCTTCTGGAAAGCAAGGCTGGTAAACAGAGGAGCTGTGTGTGCAAGTGGCCAGGTCTTTTATTCAGTCCAGACAAAACGTTAATGTTGTTTGTCTCTAGGTGGAAATTGTACTTTGATTAGAAAATATTTGCTTAGTCTGTTCAGGTCGTGTTTCTCTTACATGCGATGCACTGGGGGGGGGATTTTAAATGATTTTTTTTATTTCATGTCATTAGTGCTTATTATAATTAGATTTCACATTTACCTTTTTAAATTATATCTTTTTTTACAACCTGATTTAGTTTGTGACCACTGGAGTGCATTTGTACTCAGTTACACAAACATTAAAAACTGTGAATGGTGTTCAGGTCAAACTGGGACTTTTGATTGTACAGAATAACAGAACAGAAAACTCTTTTTATTTCTCTCTCTCTCTATATATATACACTACCGTTCAAACGTTTGGGGTGACTTTCTAACTCCATGATGGTTCCTGATTTTTATTTCTTTCTACATTGTAAAGGAATGCTGAAGGCTTCCAAAAAATGCATTAATC
>JAOVVA010000002.1:1322696-1350080 GCA_028565275.1 Leiocassis micropogon | reverse complement strand
AAAATAAATCACTAAACAAAAACAAAGAAATTTGCAAGTGACCCCAAACTTTTGAACGGTAGTGTGTGTGTGTGTGTATATATATATATAGGGGATATAGTTATAATCCCCTGCTACTTATTCACAGTGTTTCACTAGTGCTTGGACACCATCAAGGTAGAAAGTTTTCTAAAACACCGGCCTCCCAAGAACTCCTTTAACGGCTTTTCTCAAACATGTATTTTCAAGGATTGATTTTCAAGGATCAGGTGTTACAATGGTTGCAATAGTTACAATATTCTATTTATAGCTACACTACATTATCTTATGATATAGTTACAATATCTATAATTTGTTGTACAATATTAATTGTGCAATAACATCCTTTTTTTAACTGTGCAATATTATATTACCTAGCGCAATTTGATTTGATTGTTTTTTTTCCCCTTTTTTGTATTTACTGTATACAGTGTACTGTGTATAAATATTTGTTTTTGATAATGTCTATTTTTCTCTTTTTTATACACGGAACTGTCACTACTTTATGTTGCACATTGTTCTTTGCTGCTGTAACATAGAAATTTCCCCACTGTTGGATGAATAAAGGTACATCTTATCGTATCTTATTCACTTGATGAATGTTCCCCGGAACGACTGCAGCGAGCTCCGAGCCACCTCGGCCGAGATCCTCATTCACGGATGTACTGCCTTCTTTAAAATTTTTGCACCGTTCAAATATTTTACTGCAGTTAAGAGTCTCATCACCGTACTGTGCTTGAAGTCTTCTGTAAATATCAATCGCTTTTGCGCCTTCACTCCGCTTGCATCACATTCATAAATCCAGTTCAGCCTAAATCATTTATTCCATTCATGGTGCATGTGCGATGCTTTCTGTAGTTATCTATAAAAGTTCACAGAGTTTGTAGAAAAGTTCTCAAAGGTGGTCCGTTTAATGTCAAACGCATAAAACTGATAAAGCGCTAGATATATTTTCAGGATGTAATGTTACATGAGTTTTAAGGACTTGTCTGTTTTTAGCTGACGAGCTTTTACGTTAAAAGTTTTGCAAATGAATTCCCTAATACTAAGCCTTGTCCATGCTCTGAGTCCAAATGTAACATCCGTAATGATTTGTACCACAGCCTTTTCCCCCGATTCTGATTGGTCAGGAGCTGTTGAGGAATTTCCGATAACAGCAGGGAGTCGTGAACAAGTCTCCTGTAAATGTCAGTCGCTTTCACGCCTTCGTTCACCAGGAATTTCATCACGAGTTCCCGACGACGTGGATGCCAAAACCCAACCATATTTTATGTCTATTTTTACCTTGTAAGAGAGGGGAAGCCTCGCGCTGCTAGCTGATTTATAGCCGCCCTGCTGATAAGATGTCAGACTCCGGTCTTTGTAGCGTCTCACCACAACACGTTTTCACCCAATCTTACTACCTTAATCCCTCTCTCCTTTTTTGATTAGTTTTTTTTTCTGCATTTATTTCTTCCTTGTGTTATAAAGAACTTTATCTCCATGGCTCTAATCTCCAGCACCATCGCTTGGGATTTTCATTTCATTTTCATTATATGTAGCACGGAGGCAACATGGTGGCTTATGGTGCGGTTATCACGATCGCCTGGTACCTCCGGGTTTTGAGGATCTTGAATCTTGCCTTCGGTCTGTGTGCATGGCGTTTACATGTTCTCCCAGTTTTCCAGTGTTCTTATTGGAGTTCCTCTAATACTGTCCAAGCATGTACAAATTGCCTGTAGTGTATGAGTATGTGTGTGTGTGTGTGTATGTGTGTGTGTGTGTGTATGTGTGTGTGTATGTGTGTGTGTATGTGTGTGTGTATGTGTGTGTGTATGTGTGTGTGTATGTGTGTGTATGTGTGTGGGTGTGTGTGTGTGTGGGTGTGTGTGTGGGTGTGTGTGTGGGTGTGTGTGTGGGTGTGTGTGTGGGTGTATGTGTGGGTGTATGTGTGTGTGTGTGTGCAATAGGATCACACTCCATCCAAGGTCCCCCTCAACTTTGTGCCTCGAATTTCCTGGGATGGGCTCAAGACCTCCCACAAACCGGTACAGAAAATGGATGGATAAATAGATAATTGGATTTAAAGACCTCTAAGCCTTTTTCCCTCACGTGAACAGGTTTAAACACACAAACTATTTTGTAAAACCTTAAGATATTAACTGTATCTACATCCTTAACATCAAGTCTGTGGGGTTTCGGTGTTGTTAAATCAGCGTCTGTGTATTGTAATAAAATATATTGTTTGTGAAAAAGAAGGTAATCACATCGCCTTAGAGAATATCCGCCGCTAAATCGGTTTACTGTCCGGGGCTAATAGCTTTGTAAATTATTCAATAACACACTTTATTCGAGACTTTCGTACTCTTTTATGGCGACACGCAAAGCACTCGGATAACAGATTTAAATGTTTTCCTTCTTTTCTCTTCCAGAGCGTTATAATGACGCACTTTTTACGACGGTATATTTTTTGCATTAGCATTTGATGTCCACGTACTGGTTAAAATTTTATTCGCGTTCATTCTTTTGGCAGCTGGCCAGGCAGAAACGAGTGTGTGTACAAAGCTAAGCAGATAAAAAGTTTGACTTAATGCCCCTACAGTAGCTTCTTCACTCATGACTCCCTGCCTCGTACGGTAGAACTTTACCATTCAGCTTTATCCCAGTTGTAGGGATCTTTTTTGATCGTTTTTTACACATACATGTTAATCTCAATAAAAAACGTGTGATCTACAGAGAGGCGACACGGTGATGTAGTGGTTAGCACTGTCTCCCTGCACCTCCAGGGTCCGGGTTCGGTTCACGCCTTGGGTCTGTGTGCATGGAGTTTGCATGTTCTCCCTGTGCTTGGTGGGTTTCCTCCGGGTACTCCAGTTTCATCCAACGTTCCAAAGACATGCAAATTGTGCTAATTAGCGTTCACAAATTGCCTGTAGTGTGTGAATGTTAACCGAAGGCCACAATGCATGAACAATACAAGTCATTATTGGCCTTCATCATCCGTAGTTGGACTACAGAGGTTCCTGGATGGATAAATCTACAGAGAGCGATGCGGCAGCGCTTTAGTTGTTCAGTCTGTCGCAGCCTTTATTTTCCTTCTCCAACAAGAGTTTTAACTTAAAATAAATACAGTAAATTTATCAGCAGCATCAATCATACCAGCATAACATAGTACAAATATCCTTTCAATTCTTTTTTTTCTTCGTTCAAAGAATTTAAAAACAAAACAAGTTTATAATATTAATAAGAGTATTTGTCACAAAAACTATTTTACTATTTCTGTATTACTTTATTTAATAGCGAAGTTTTGTGTTAGTGTTTGGTATGCCCTTGCTGATCGATGATATTTTATTTAGTATTGAATCATGTAGCAGATTTTTTTGGTGTGTAAGGTGTTCCTCTGAGTTGCAGAGGAAGAATCCAGCTTAGGGCTAAAGTACTGAGCACTTCAGGGCTCGAAATCCTTCTGGAATACATACGTTCCATCGAACGGTTCCACTCTTACTGTTTGTGGGATTTTCTGCTTTCAGTTTTGTCTTCACTAAGTGAAAAGTAGCTCAATTAGGTTGAAGTCAGGTGACTAATTCAGCCTTTTAAGGACATTTAATTTCTTTGCCTCAAGTTGCTTTCATGGTACTTTTAAGTCATTATCCATCTGTAGTCTGGATCACTTTGCAGTATTTGACTTCATTTGAGCAGAAAGTACACTTCAGAATTCATCCTGCTACTTCTACCAGAGACCCAGTTCCCATCCCATAACGCTGTCTCCACTGTGTCCTACACATGATGTTTTAGGATCATGAGCCCTTCCTTTTCTTCTCCATACTCTTCTCTTCCAATTTTGTCACAGGTTAATCTTTTATTTTTTTCTAAACCAAAGTATCATCCGGCCTTTCTGTTGTTGAGTGTAAAGGTAAGCATTTGATTATTTATCATTTGATTAATAAATTGTGAGTAAATGTCATTCACAGAGGACCTAATTGAGAACCCTGATGCACTCCCTGGGACCTTAACCTTGACAATTCAGAAGAAATGGTTCACAGTTAAAGTTTGAAACGTACGAGTTGTCGGAATAAGCATATGATACATTAGACTCAAAGCGTCTATATTTACATCCAGGAAGGCGTCTCACAATAACATACCTGGGCAATGATACAGCAGTACCTCGGCATACGAATTTAACCTGTTCTGAAGATGTTCGAGGTTTCACTGTGTGCCTTTCTCCTGCAGAGTGTTCTTGACTTGGCAGGATGCAGTGAAGTGGGTTCTTCTTCACAAAGGAAAGAATTATACGATCATCCACTTTAGTTTTCATCTGTGGCATTTAAGGATTTTTACTGTTGCTGAACCTAACAGTAAATTCCTTGTTTTCGAAACTTTACCAAATTATTGATCTGGCCCTTGCTTAAGTTTGTGCAAATAGTCTGATTGATCTGTTTCTCAGCATAACGATGGCCTCCTTTACTTGTATCACTAAACTTGTAATCAACTCCAGACCTTTTATTGCTTAAATGTTTCATTAGATAATGAGCTCACAACTCGCCTTGAAAGAGTTTAGTTAAGCAAATGGTCTGAGGAAAGCTTCCAAAGTCTGATGAAATTTCTCTCTAAATAAAGAAAATGAACCTAGCCAGCGGTCATGAGATGGACAAGCGGACATGTTTCCAATTCTGTAAAATAAGACATCTGGATAAATCATAATATTTTTTTGTATGAGATATCAATGTATTTGAAACAATTTTGTCATGACTGTAAAGTAAACTTTCCTTCATTTCCTCAGGACTCATCGACTACAACTTCCACTGCTTCAAGAAGGCCATAGAGGAGGTGTTCGACCTGAGACTGAAGGTGCAAAGAAACCGTAGACTTCTGAACCAGAGACGGTGGAGCAAGCAGAGCGTGCCGAACGGGACACACACTCCGCACCACTGAAGGCTTCACGTCGAGAATAAACCAAGCCAAATTATTCATACAGACTTAATACGCGATTATCTTAATTGTCAACTTTTTTTTTTTCTAAAATATTAAGTTAAAATTTAATAGAAAATCAGAAGTGTGGCATCCATTCTGCAAATCATATAGTTATATGAGATTTAAGGTACTTCTGTTCATTTCATAGCAAGTTAGATGAAGTTAGAAGTATGATATTAGTTTGCTGACTTTTCTCCGACTCAGTGTGAACGCCCCGGTATGTGGGGGGAAGAGGAAGAATTTGCCATTTTATTTTAGAGATGGACAGAAACACCGAAGTGACGTGAGTTGAAACTGTACGCGAAGTTCTTATTGGTTCGCTCGGTGTAGTCAGTCAGATAAGACATGTTTGTGTTCTGAAGCTAGTTAAAATCTATAGCCACCCAGGCTCTCTCACAGAATTAGATCCTGTTTTGTGGTTGTATTTGACATGGTGAGATCCTCAACCAGGCACCCCAGCACGGAGGAATAGAAATGAGGCTCGTTTTCCTGAAAATTCTGCTTTTTTTCTGACCTGTGCTGCTCCTGCTTCTCTGTGTTTGCTCTCCGTCTGACCTGTTGCTTCTGAATTAGTTGTCTCTTCTACAGCAGGACGTTGGCCGCTCTCTTCCTCTTCCTCCCCCTTTTCTACTTTTCTCTCTTTATTATTTACAGCTCCCTGTTGAGTCTGGTTCCTCTCGAGGTTTCTTCCTATTGCCATCTCAGGGAGTTTTTCCTTGCCATTGTCGCCTTCACCCTTGGCTTGCTCATCAGAGACAATCTCATTATTTCTCACACATACACACTTCCATAAATTTTCTTTTCATTTTTGAAAAGCTGCTTTGAGACAATGACCATTGTTAAAAGCGCTATATAAATAAAAATTGAATTGAATTGAATTGAATATCTCTTCCTGGCCGTCTCCTGCTACTACGGCTGCCAGAGCAACAGCATTGGTCGAAGCCTGAAAATATTTCAAACCTATGAATTGGATACTCAGTCGATGGGCATCGGTGGCTCAGTGATCGGTTTCTTGCCTGCCGTGTAGAAGGGTTCAATTCACACCCGATACCAAAACTGGATGCAGTGCCGGTCCCAAGCCTGGATAAAATGGGCGTATTTGGGGTAAAACTTGTGCCAAAGTTGTGTGCGACAATTGGATACTCAGTCAAACTGGTCTGATCTAACTCTGTTATTGCTAATGCATCTGGTTTCCTTTTGAGTATGACTTGGAGGATTATATTTTGAAAATATTTAGGAATTTTCTCCCTGATTTTATCAAACTCGCAATCCCCGGATGATGGGGCGAGCACTTTACCACCGCGCCACTCGGAGGCCTCGACCCTAAGTTTTAATGTTCGCTGAGCTTTCGTTGTCGGTGAAGATTCTCAGTCGTCCAGGTGAGGTTGACTGAAGAAGTTACTTGGATGAATAGTGAAACATTTCAACCTTACAAGAAAGAAGTCTAGTTGACGTGACTCAGCTTCCGCTTAGCCGTCCTTATTAGCTGGGCTCCTCGCGTGCTTGAGTTTGCGATTGACATCATTGTGCTAAGAATGATGCTGTGAACTAATTCAAACTCTCAGGAGCACACAAACACTTCATGTGGTTAAACGAATGAGCTCTGGTTAATGAGTGTAACCCATGGGGTTATTTATAGAGCACAAACCGCTGAGTCTTTTGCACAAAGTGATAGCAGACACTGTCCTGAGGAATACAGTACTTAGCCTCCATGATTGCCAAAGCAATTTATTTGTTTTTAGCCCTGAACTTATTCTGTATGTTGGAGATTGAACAATAAGCATCACACAAAATTAGAAGTCACTTAAGAAAAATCTAAACTACTGAACTCTATAGAAGGAACTATATGTGCTTGCTACTTTAGCCGTCCAGGTCCAGTACAAAATGAAACAAGCTAAATCGGAAGAATCTCATATCGGATGCTACGTTTGTGCGAAAGAAAAAATTGCGTTTAGTGTCTGACTGAATTTTGGCTTGAAGATTCAAATTCTGTTTCCTTTTTTCTTTTTCTTTTTTGTTGTTGGTTTGTTTGTTTTTTTAAGAAAAAAAGCATTGAATGTAGAAAGTGCGTACATTTTCAACCATTTGCACAAATGTGTCATTTTTCTATAAAACAGATCTATATTTAATTTTTAAAATTCACTCCTGTACACTGAAATTTCCTACTGTTTCCTGAAAACAAAATCTTTTTAAAATGTTACCTGTTGCATATAAAAAAACCCATAAAATATTGTTACAGAAAGTGGGAAGTCATTTATAAGGAATTAAAATTGATCAGATCAGCGTTTAGTTTTGTGCTTTTTCACATTTAGGACGATTAGATTAGTTAGGTGCTAATTGTGCACTTTTTTTTTATAACATAATGCAATCAATGTTTAAATGTTTGCTTTGCGTAGTCAACAACTAAGCCTTAACTTTGGTCATTTCAGAATAAGTTGAAAGTGTTAAATTAGTTTTGAGCTGTTTATACCCACTGTTTACTATGCTGCTAAATTGCTGAATATTTATTTATTTATACTAATAATAAAGAATATTGCAGAAGATTGTATCTTCCTGTTGGACACACCTTACTCATTCTCTCTCACTCAAGTGACTGATGTTATGAAGTATAAATTTGTTTAGATATGTCTGAAATAACATATTCTCTAGAAATAGTGAGATAATAAGTAGAAGTAACATATTACTATGTTGCATTTATAAAATACTGTAGTAAAAAAATTACAAAATGATATCCGTAAATAATGGTAAAAATGACAATATCTGTAAATATTAGGTCAAAATGGCAACTGTACATACAGTACTAGCTAGAAATAATGAGATCAATTACAAGTAACAGTAGACCATCTTGCATTAGTGAGATAAAAGGAAAAGTAACAAAATATTTAAAAAATATATATATTAGGCCAAGCATTTTAAAGATGATGAGAGAATAAGTAGAAGTATTAAAATAATATCTTTACATAATTAGATATTAGGCCAAAATAGTGATATACTAATGAGATACTAAATAAAAGTAACATTGCTATTTTTAAATGATGGGATTCTATATCAAAATTTTGGCAAACTATTTCGAAATAATGAGATCGTAAATAAAAGTAACAACATAGCTTGACATCATGAGACATTGGGTCAAAATAGCAACATAATAGCTAAAAATAATATCCTTACATAATAGGATATCAAAAGAATAGCAGGTCAAAAGTAACATCCTACTATCTTGAAATTCTGAGATAGTACATAAAAGCAACAACAACTCTCAACACAATATGTAGAAATAATGAAGCAAAAGTAAAAACATCATACTTTTACATAATGAGATAGTAGATAAACCAAAACAGTGGCAAGTTTTGTAGAAATAATGAGATACATAGTAGAAGTAATAACAGCTTGAAGAAATTTGATATTAAGTCAAAATAGCAAGAGATAGTAATGAGATAGTGAGTAAAAGCAAAAGCAAATCTTGAAATAATTAAATATTAGATCGAAATAACAAAATACAACTGTAGCTAACGGAACAACAGAATTTCTTGAAGTAATGAGATATTGTAATGAGTATAATGAGATATAATGAGATATACAGCACAATATTATAAAACAATAAGATAGAAAGTAAGAGTAACAACATAACTTAAAATAATAAGATATTATTGAGATATTGAGATATGATGTCAATAATCTACCTAGAAGAAATGAGATAGTAAGTAAAAGAAACGTTTACTTAAAATTATAAGAGATCAAAATATTGACATACTAGCTAGAAAGGCTGCGATATAAGGAACAAGTTTTCCTGAAATAATGAGATATCGAGTTAAATTAGCAACCGCAGTGACTGTTGTGCAAGCAGCAAGCAACAGTACCGCACTGTTTTGTTAAAACGAATCCACACACACACACACACACACACACACACACGTCTTCTCCTCTGCAGTCTCGATAACAGAATGACATTTGACCTCCGGTGCGTCTGCTCACAAACCACACATACTAAAACCCCCTTAACCTGGATGATTGAAATCCTTCACTCGAAGCTTCATTGGACTGAGTGATGGGCGTGTGTGTGTGTGTGTACAGTACTACGTGTACGGTAGTTTGCATGTGTGTAAAGCACTAAGTGTAATCCCCAATGAATCTTTTCCTTCAACACGAGAGCCGGTGACCCTGATGAGGTCAAAGCTGCTGATGTAACAGCTGCTCCTCTTGGGACGGATGCTAAATTGTGTGCAGCGAAGCCGCAGTTGGTTATGTAAGACAATTTCATGTTTGGGTTTTATAATCTCTTAAACTCCATTTACTCTGTAGCAGTAGTTGGGTAAGCCACGTGCAAATCTGATGGCAGGAATGTTCCACCCAAAGTGCATCATTATTCATTATTTGCATTTCTGTTGTATTTATGCAATCACAATCACATTTTCTGGATATATTTGGAGATTTGGGTAGGAGGCTGGTGCTTCATTTTGTAGTTAAGACACTATTCACAGATTAATGAAGTAAGTTTTAAAACAATAGGTATGAAAATAAATCATTGCTTTTTTATGATTGCTGATGTTTTTATGGTTTCTTTGAACTGGAAGTTTTTTTGTTGTTGGTAAATACGCCTGCTTATCTAAATGAGGTTTGTCTTATCAAATATGCATTTAATGTTTGCACAATTTTGGTCTATCCAGTGTTGTTAAAAATATTGTTTATTATTATTAAGATTCTTTGAAGGGAAAAAATACACGAAAAAACAAAAGAAGTTAGAAAAAACATTTTAATTCTTTTAATAAGGAAATATATTTTTCTATACGTGCACACACACAATTATTAAAGGAAAAAATGCATTTATATTGTAAAATCTAATATGAATTCATTTATAATAAACAATTTGGGATAAAGCATTTGTAATAAAATTCTGAAAGGTATACAATAAGAATGAGCAAGACAATTAATGAATGCAGATAATGAGATATTTGGTTTTGAATGAAAAAAAAACCACAATGCTTTTGAGAAAACAATGTCATTTAACTTATTTAGAAATGTGTTTTTAAACACAAACGACACTCTCTTTGCCGACAAGTTAAATTCCGCTCTTAAGCACGTGCAACCATTTTGAATGTCACAGTGTTGAGTTAGTGTTACATTTAAAATGAATTAAAGGAAGAGTAATTATCACTCAATGTGTTCGCCACGCACCAATATGCTTACCGGCCAACTCTCCATGACACGTCTGAAGTTTTCTCTAGTTCATGTACGGGCTATACAGAGTAATTAAATGTTTCAGGCACATGGTGTTGCGTATGTCTGTTACAGAGGTACAAAGGTAATTAGCATGTTCCAGGGAGAACAAAGAGAATTAGTCGTTTGGAGACTCGGAGACAGACAGATGATAGGAAGCACATTAGCATATTCTGATTCCTGCGAGCCACAGGAAGTATTACCATATAAGGAATGAGAAAAAAAACATTTAGAACAAAGTGAGATGCATGACATAGAGACCTGGGAAAGTTTACATAATGTCAGAAAACCTTATAGCAAATATGTGGAAAACTAGCATCCATGCTAATGGGATGTTGATATTAATGGCATTCTAATGATTTTTGTAAAGGGAGTAACAAATGTCTTATATACAGTATGTCCCCTACATACGAATGAGTTTTGAGAGCTTGTTCGTAAGTCAAATTTGTTTGTAAGTCCAACAAACATTGTGTAGGTACTTATACTAACACAGTCGGCTATACACAGTATAAAACTAACATGTTCCATGATCTTGTCCTTGTTCTTTAAAATCGTGCCTATGGTTGTACGATTCATGTTAAAGGAATGGGCTGTGTCTGCCATCTTTTCACCTCAATCCATTCTCTCAATTATTTCCCCTTTTTTTTATTTACACGCTGCATGCATGTGACACTGTATGCCAGGACATTCCACGAATGAACATACTGTACGCAAACGCGTGTTCGTGTCTTCGAAAGTTTGTAACTCGAATGTTCGTATGTAGGGGACTTACTGTATACATTTATAACATTGTTGTACTTTCAACATGACCTCGTAGGTCAAAATCATAATGGAATGCAAAAAAAAAAAGTTTTTTATGAAGTTAGAATTCTGTGAAACTTTTTTTTTATCTCTATGAAAAATTTTGATGATGCAACATCCTGTTGAACATACTGTAAGAGGGGCTGAGTGAACGTTTTTGGAGTATTCTAAAAATGCCATTGATTACCTATAATGTAACCTAACGTAATTGCATAACGTAACAATTAGTGAAAACGTTTCAAACATGAGATCTTAAATGGATTGAAAAGATTTATAAGAAACTTTGAATCATTCCAACAATTTGAGAAAAGCTGTAAGCTTTAGTGATACATAGCACGTAAAGCTGCAAGTATGTTAATTTAGACAGCTTGTAAATCCCCAAAGTCTGGACTGTCATCAGATGACAAGCATGATGAACAACGCTCACACTCAAGCATTGGTGAATTCATCGGTTTGTTGCTCTATTTGCCATCTTTTTTTTTATTTCTTAGCAGGGGAGAAAGATATATCCGTGTTTAAACACAGCTTTGTTGGCAGTTTAATAGTTCTGCTAGTTTGCATGCACTTGATCATAGCTCACTGCCCTCATATTACCACCGGAGTGAACTTAGAAACAGGAAAATTACTGTTATTAACTATATAAACAAAAGGAATAAATCGTACAGGACTGCTACCTTGATAGCGATTTTGCGGCTTCAAAATTGAAAGCATTAATAACTCGAACGTTACTTTTACACCAAAATCATAAAGAGGCAGTTAACTCAATTTGTATTTATCTGGCTTAGATGGCTTGTCAAAAAATACAAATGAAAGTGAGGCGTAACATGAAATATGAGCCACACCACCCTGGAGACATACTGAGGTTTTAACATCTGTCACACTCATCTCCTGTAGGAACTCTGGGGTCGTATTGCTTATGTACAGTATAAACAACACCGAGAGTGTTTTAATATGGTGCATATAAAAAGTGCAGCTGGGAATCACGTCTGCCCAGACTGAACAGTCACACTCCTTTAATTTGGGAAATAAAAGGCTACTAAGTATCAGTGCTGAGATTCATGAACAGTATCTTTCCCCAGGCCATTAGACTCCTAGAAGAGGCGCCTTGAGGTCACTTGAGACTCTGCACCCTTTATGAGAGAGGCATTGGTGTACACACTTTTTGTGTACACTGTCTGGCCAGAAGGGGAAAAAAAAAAAAAAAAAAAAAAGAGTTGAGTTTTAGAAAAGTCAAATTATTGGCTTAAGAAAATATTAAAATCACTGGAAATGTCAAATATTGTATACAACTCCACATAAGGAATGTGATCAGAAAAAAAAAATCATCAGTAGAAATCAGAGCTATGTTTCATAGTAAGAGCATTTCCATACACACACACACACAACGTGACGAGAACTCACAGGACTGGGACTGAACAGCCGTGTGTCCATAAGTAACCATAAAGATTGGACTTTAGAGCGAAGGAAAAAGGTCATGTGACCTGATGAGTCCAGATTGATCCTATTCCAGAGCGATGGGCGTGTCAGGGTAAGAAGGGAAGGACATGAAGCGATGCTCCCATCATGCATAGTGTCCACTGTACAAGCCTCTGGAGACAGTGTTATGATCTGGGGTTGATCAGTTACTCAGGTCTAGACTCAGTAACGTTATGTGGCAATAAAATGAAGTCAGCTGACGACCTGAATGTACTGAATCACCAGGTTATCACGTCTATGGAGTTTTTCTTCTTCCCTGATGGTATGGACATATTCCAGTGTGAAAGAGTGGCTCTGTGAGAATGAGCAATCATTTTCACACATGAACACCAAATTGTGTGCTGCAATCAAAGCTAAAAGCAGTTGAATAAATTATTATAGCGTGACCTTTTTTTTTTTTTTTTTTTTGGCCCAGGCAGTCGCACTCGAAATTATTTAAACCCAAGGGAAAAAAAAATTTTTGGGCCAAAATTACTAACTTGCAGCTGTTCGTAATAAATTAGTGAAATAAGAGCAATTTAAATCGCTCAACACGACTAATATGGCAAGTGGTTTCTCCAAAGTGAACACAAATTGCTACTTTTAATGATTACTGCAGTATTAAAATGATTCAATCCCTTGATAAGAAACATCTTGAGTCCTTAGTAAAGCCCCCTTTAGCCCATACGACCTGCTGCAAACTTGGCGTATAGCCAGACGATAGCTTCTCGTAGTGTTTCTGAGGGATCTTAGCCCATCCCTCATGGACAACAGCCTCTTTTTTAGTAAGATACAGTACTTGGGTTTCAGTTGAGTAAGAGTCTTGGGTTTGCGTGCTGCAACTGCTTTTTCAAATCCCACCAAAGACTTTAAATTGGATTGAAGTCAGGTGATGGCCCTCTAGAACCCTCCAGGACTTCTGCTGAAACCAAGCCTTGGTGGACTTTAAAGTATGCTTGAGATCATTGTCCTGTTGGAAGTTCTGAAGACACTCAAGTTTTAGCGTCCTCACAGATAACATGACTTTTTCCTTAAAGACATTTGATTGAATTCATCGCACTGCGGGTTTCCAGTGCCAGAGGAAGCGAAGCAGCCCCCGAGCAACCACCATGCTTCACTGTAGGCAGGGTGCACTTTTCTCATTCTTTCTCCTCTAAACATACCATGCTGGTTCACAGGTCCAAAAAGTCCATAGAATTTGCAAACTTCTGTCTTTTTTATATGGTTTTCACATCTTGGAGCCGACTTTTCTTGTGTTTTAGGGTCAGTAGTGGGGTACGCCTTGGGGTGGTTCAGTATGCACCTTATAGTGCAGAGTGAAACTTCAGTGCCTGCTGCCATCAAATCTTTCTTTAGGTCTTTTGCAGTCAATTGAGGGTTTTTTTTTTTTCAAAAAGGACTCTGGTAGCAGCAGGTGAGAGCTTCCTCTTTCTGCCACGTTCAGGCAGAATAGCCACTGTTCCTTTAACTTTGAACTCGCGAAATAGGCTTCCTACTGTGTTTCTAGGAACATTTAGTACCTTTGCTATTTTTTTTTTTTTGTTTTTAAATTCTTGTACTTAACTTTCTGGACAACTTTTTTGAATTAGTATTTTACATTTCTGAGACGCAGTCAAACACCTCCTTTCAACAAATCTCTAGAAAGTCCAGGTATTTGATGCGTCCTCAGTCTAGTACACCTGAGCCATCTAATTAGTTGCTCTAATGAGGGATTTTACTCAGGGGTTAATTAATTTTGGAGCTGCAGTAATCATTAAAAGGGGCCATTTGTGTTGACTTTGGAGAAAGCACTTGTTATATTGGCTGTGTTGAGCGGATTAAATTGCTCTCGTTTCACTGATTTATGACAAACAGCTGCAAGTTATTTTGCCCAAAAAACCTAATTGAATAATTTTGAGTGCAACTGTACATACTGTATAGACTGCTGTGACTGTTGTATTAAGCAGTACTATTTCTGGGAAAGTATATTGTATCTAACTCAATTTTCAACTATCATTAATGTCACAACTGTTATAAAATCTTTCCTTAGTTTTTCTTTTAAAATTAAGAGAAATGTGCAGCTTTATTTCTAACAGGCAGCTAACAGCCTTAGTTATCAAAAATTATGTACATATTTCTTTTAATGATAAATAAAAAATACGCTTTTTCAAAGCACATAAATGCTTAAATATCAAACTGGCAGAGTTTAAAATGCAGAATAATACAATGTACACAATGTTTAATATTATTTGAAATATACACTAGCTGGATCAGAGCTGCTGTTATAGAAAATGAATCAACGCCATCAGATCTAAGAGATTTGAGAATTTAACAGTAAAATAGTATAATGGACTGCATTATGTGATATTTTATATGATGGATGATAATACAGTTACTTTATTCATATAACTGTTTTCCACTAATCTGTACGGTATTTGACTGGTAACCCTGTTGCACTTCTTCAATGTGTCACGAAACAAATCAATCTAAAGACACGAGTTGCATTTGTTACTACTCCTACATCACAATCTAGGCTGAAAGTTATGATTCAGAAGGACATTGTTTTCCTTTTTTTTTTTTTTGTCCAGCCTAAATATTTCATAGATGTACAGCAGGGTGCAGAACAATTTTCTCTGCTGTTGCATGAAAAACAAAATCTAGAAAGGTCTTTGAAGAGGAGTTTCAGGCAGAAATTTTTGGATATAAGCAAACAGCGGATCTGGCATCTGCGCTCGCTTCCTGCTGAGATGTGAATATGTATAACGCAGGCATGAAACATTCACTTTAATCAACCTGTTTACAATCCTTATGCTGCTTTTTCCTCGGTGGTAAAAAAAAAAAAAAAAAAAAAAAAAACGTTAGGAAACACTGAAACTGCAGACTCCTTCCGAGAATGTTAATAAACTTGCAGTAAACTGAAGAGATTTTTTATTTCTGTTTATTAGTCACAGATCAGATGAAGTGTTCCTGCGAATGAGTTTTAATATGGAAATGATGATGTAGGAGTGGTGTTCAAGTCAAACTGAGACTTTTAGAATTTGGTCTTGTCTTCCTTTGTTTCCGTTGAATGAAACAGCCGACATTTGCAGGAGACTTCAAGCTCAGAACGGTGATGAGACTTTTAGCTGCATTAAAACATGTGAGCGTTTTAAAGAAGCACGTACCGTCATGAATGTTGATCCCGGCTGAGGTGGCTCGGAGTCAGTGGAGTGGAACACCTAGTCCTTGAAAAAAAACGATGGATAACTTGTCACCAACTTGCAGACGCATCTGTGTGTGTGAACTGTACAGTACACACAATCATTCGCCATCACCACCTGCACATTACAGGAACTCGTCTGGGAGTTATTGCCGCATCCCCCGTACAGTCCTGACCTCGCTCCAAGACATTTGGAAAAAGCCGCTAAAGGAGTTCCTGGGAGGCCGGCGTCGTTCCAGACGTGATGCAGGCAGTCCAATCATGGCTCAAGCTTATTAAAGAAAACTTTCTACCTTGATGGTGTCCAAGCACTAGTGAAACACTGGGATAAGTGTATTAGTGTAGCGGGAGATTATATAGAGACATACAGGGAGTTAATAACTCTCATAACTGTGTTCTGTTATTCTGAGCAATCAAAAGTCCTGGTTTGACTTGAACGTCCAGTGCTTTTGAATTTAATAAATTCCTGTCAGAGCATCTGTTTTGGTAAAAAAAAAAAAAAAAAATCAACAGTTTATCTGTTAAAATCTGAACTCTGGTATGTAATTTGCTGTAAATCCTGGGGCTTAACACACACGTCCACCTGATGTAGACCAAACCTGCACTAAAGACTGCACTATGGTCTCAGTACCATATTTCTGTATAGACTTGCTGTCAGCTTACGACCACACACCATTCCCAAGTTGATGAATAACAAATACCTCTAATTCCTTTGCTTAAGGGTTCATTGTTACGCAAAGCACTTTGTCCCTAACTGACTCCGGTGTTTGTTCTGCGGCTCGAGCACCCTTTTCATTATCATTCAGGCGTTTCCTGCTTTGTGAAAGACATGTCATTATTCCGTCAGCAAACACGACTTTAATCAAAAGAGCCGAATTCAGAATTTGGGATGATGAACGCTGGGCTAATTGGAAAATGTAATTTCACTTCAAAAAGACTTCTGATCCGACCCATTAGACGTCAAACATCAGGCGTTCTCTTTTCTTCAACTTTATCTTGTTAGAACAATTTAAGATTTGGTTATTGAATACACAGAATGAAAATGTGTGTGTGTGAGAAAGCAATCGTTAGGTACGTTCTGGGGGATATAAGGGCACGGCAGGATTGAGGTGAAGTATCACTATTGTAAGCCACGCCCCCAAAATATGAACATTTATAGAAAATCTCTTGCTTGCACAATTAACATGACTACAATCGCAAAAGTTCGAATTTTAAAATAATAATCATTTTATGTATTACTAGTCAGTTGAAGGTCAGTTAAAAGGTTAAAGCTAAAATTTATCTGCTGATCTTTAATGTAATCAGTGATATTATTATTATTTCAGGTTGAAGCCCACGTACATGTCTTTCTGTATAGCAGAACTCTCTGTCTAACTTATTAATACAAAGAAATCACATTCTGTAAGGTTGAGGATCTTACGCCTTGTTTACGCTAAGTTGTACTTTTTTTGTCATCAGCTAAATACACTTCGTGTTTAAAGTAGATTATTAAATGTGTCACATAACTGTTCATAACCTCACTTTTCTCAACATTTAGATTTTTGAGTTCATAACACTGGGCTCTCAGTTCGGGTATTTTACACACCCTCACGATCGACTGCTGCGGATATGTTTGCTTTAACGAGCAGTTTACAGTATTAGCACCACGTTTTTGGAATGTATTAGACAAACTGGTTTTAAATTTCTTGCAGGGAGAATAAACATACATTGATTTGCCCATTCATCTCTAAATGTTCAGTTTTCATAGTGTACTTGCTTTTTGGTTTTGGAGTGACCCATGCTGTGTTGCATGTTCGCTTGTGTTTCGTCAGGATTTGGGCCCTTTGTAAGTGCATTACCGTCGTTTCCGTGTCTTCCGCATAGTCTGTGTATTTAAAATAAACTATTGCGTTGATTGGCTATGTGGAGTGACACATATAGCCACACCCACCTCGATGGGAAAAAAACTGCTCATGATTTCCCTTCTACTCAACAGTGTGATTTAATTCATGGTGCAGGTTTAACTTCCGGCAAATACCGAAGGACTGGTAAAATTTCATAAACTTTTGTCCAGCCAGTTTTGTGTGATGTTGTGACAAAATCGGCTGGACAGACATACAGACATACAGACAGAAACATTTTCTGAGATCATTGAAATAGTGAGTTCTGACCAATGTACAGACTAAACCTTTCTTTTATCCATATAGAAGATTATATTATATATTATATATTTTAGTATATATATCCCAGGTTCTAATGTGAGCTATACGTATTTTTGTCATACTAACACTTTATTTAGTAATGTTTTAGAAATATTTCAGAAAAAAAAAAATCAACAAGCCAGTAAGAAGATTTCTTTAAAAGCATTTTCCTTTACATGGAACATGCCAGGTCCTGAAAATCGGCACTGCCAGGACCTTCGTTCGTTGTCTAATTACAGCTGCAGGTCTGAGTGCTGTCACTGGATAGCGTCGTACTGTATTTAGTAAACCAATCATTTCTGAGATATTATTCCGCGACATATTATTTGTTACTGAAAACATGTTCATTTTAAAAGTCAGCAATAGAACTAGACTTTACAAACGATACCAAATTATAATAGGTGGAGTCCGCACACTGTCGGATTGTTTTTATTTTCTTAATTGTAGGGGGAATTATAGCAGAAATCGTGAAAGTAGTAGAAACTATCTAACCAACTATCTAACTAACTATCTAACTAACTAACTAGCTCTCCCTTGTGACTGAAAGATAAATTGCAACAATGGGTAGCTCAAATAAAATCTCCTGGTTTTGGGACCCAAAAGTAACCCAGTGTTTGGGAACCAATGGCATCAAGTGTCATCCATCTAAGAACCAGGCAGAGCAGAAGGACTTAGCGTTGGTTTAGTTTTGAGATTTGAACGAGATCCGGACTTATTGGCTTTGTCACGTCAAGAACTGGCGTTCAGAAAAACAATCCTAGAGGATAATAAATACTGAAAATCTTTAAACCTTGTGATATCACACAACAAACGATGGTGACACGACTACTGTATGTGTACTAGAATATTTAAATGAGGGTGAAAACTTTTGAACTTACTACTTAACACCATTGTTGAGATATTGAGATATGTAATATTTAGAATTAAAAAGAAAAAAATTAAGAATTATGTTTTGTGGATCAGTTGTAAAGTACAAAGGGAATACACACCTTTGCAATCAATATTTGCCCTTAAGCATTGTGAACTGTGTAGCCATTATATAAATAAAATAAACCGTTATGATTAAAGGGATTTAGTAACAAGATGACTTCCAGAGAAATAGATTTAATTCAAATATTAATAAGTATTCTACATTTGGCATCTTAATTCACATTAAATAGCTTTTAATATTTAATTTACAAACGCCTTGCTTGTCACGTTGTTAAAGATGCATCACAAAAGCCAAACCAAGCAGCAAGATTTTATTATTATTATTATTATTATTATTATTGTAAGATATGTTTTACATAAGAGGCACTTTAGAGACAGAGGCTGTGGTTCGGGTTGAGGCCCGGTGTGTATGCGGAGCTCAGGAGTTGCTGCAGGGAATCTGCCTTGAAATCCCAGATAAGCTGAACTACAGCAGCCACAAAGCTGAGTGCATGAGAGAGAGAGAGAGAGAGAGAGAGAGAGAGAGAGAGAGAGGGAGGGAGGGACACACCATCTGCTCCTCAGGATCCTCATTTCAAACACACCTCCAAACAACAGAGGTTACTCTGAAGATTAGTGTCCGTCGGGGTATTCTCGAAATATCACACACCCTCAGGGATAAATAGGCTAAATATATTTTATGGAGCTGTTTCAATATAGACAGATGATTATTATTTGTTTTATATTTAAAGGATTAGTACAAATTTCAGGAATATAATGATGCAGTAATAGACCTATAGCTCACTGTATTGTAATATTTGATGATTAAAAAGCTTCATAAAAAAATAATCAATGACTGATTGGAGTGATGCCACATGGCGAGGGCAAACCCAAGTTACACATCATCACCCTGAAACTGCGAGAGAAAAAAAACCCCTTCACATCCTGAAATGTTTGATTTCTTTTATACAATGCAACGATTCTATAGTTTGTTTTTTTTTACTTTTGTCCCCGTTTATCGCTGAATTTAATGTCGTGGAACGTCCACAAGTCAAGTTACTTCCTGTTATTACTTATTTTATAGTCTCTATAAACATTCGCTCACCAGCCCTGTGTTTCACTCTCTTAAAAACACAGACTCTCTCTCTCTCTTATTCTCTATATCGCTTATCCTGTATTCTGTCTATCGCAGGAGGAATGGATCGTTGCAGGACTCGGAGCACTAGGCGGGGTACTAGGGGTACTAGGGGTACACCCTGGACGTGGTGTTAGCTCATCGCAGGACACAAGCGCGCATACACTCACACACTTGCTGGTAAATCTGCATGTCTTTGGACTGTGGGAGGAAACCGGAGTACCCAGAGGAAACCCACCAAGCACGGGGAGAGCAGGCAAAGTCCACGCATACAGACCCCGAGGTGGGAATCGAACCCGGACCCTGGAGGTGCAACGCGCCAGTGCTAAACACAGTGTAGTAATTTTAGAAGTCTTAGGTTATTGTTGATCCTCTGTGGAAGACGTTGTCTATTATAATAACAAGATCATTAATACAAACGCATAATTTAAATCACAACAGTTGTCAAAGCTGATGTTATAGAAAATTTATATTTAATTATTGTTTTTATTATTATTGAAGAATAAAAAAAACTCTGATGTGCTGTGAACCATGCACAATTTATTAAATTCTTTTTTTTTTATAGTTTGCAACAGCAGCTTTTTAAAATTATTGTTGTTATTTTTAATAAACAATCTGGCTTCAGTCATCTTTTCAACACATGCAATGTGTAGGGTTATACCTGGGGTTGCCAGATTGTGATGTTTACCTCCTGAAATTAAATAATAATTTCAACTTATTTATTTATTTATTTATAGATTTGGTTGAAAGTATTTCAATTAGTATAATCAGATGTCGGGAACACATTGACATGCTTTTATTTATTTTTTTATCGAAAAAGAATAAAAAAAAATAATTTTACATTACAATCATTTTAATTATAACATTTTAAATACACAGTACAGAATAATTTCCTGAACCACAAAAATTACCTTGCAGAGTCTGACATATTCCTCTAGTATGATACATTTATTTATTTATTTAAATCGAGTAGGGCAATAAACGGGTGTTGATGTACAGTAGACAGACATGACGTACTGTTTCACCTGTTCATTCTTCCTGATTTTTTTCTCTAATAGAAAAAACTAATTATCGTTGTTCATTACTACTATAGATGCTTGCAAGCAGTAATCATTATTTCTATTATCAAAATTTTATTTCTTTAAATTAATTTTGGGCAGAACAGTGATGGCGGCACAGTTGCTTAGTGGTTAGTACTGTCGCCTTGCACCTCCAGGGTCTGGGTTCGATTCCTCCATCGGTTCTGTGTGTGTGGAGTTTGCATGCTTACCCCGTGCTTGGTGTGTTTTCCTCTGGGTTATTTGGTTTCCTCCCATAGTCCAAAAGCTGTTTGTGGATTCTTGCACGTTCTCGTCTCTGTGTGGGATTTCTGTAGGCTTCCTCCCTCCTCCTAAATGCATGTTGTTGTTGTTGTTGTTGTTTTTAGCTGCTCCTGTTAAATGATTGCCACAACCATTTAACCAATCCGCACTTTTGACTTGGTATATAGTTTTAAAATGGATCTCCTTCCTGATGCAACCCTCCCATTCTTACCCCGGCTTAGGACTAGCAATAGGGATGTCCCTTATCCAGTGTCCAACCTTGGGGCGTTGACTGGGAACCAAAGCTGGGCTTTCTTCATGGCAGGTGAACAACCTACCACTGAGCCACCAACGCCCCCAGCTCTTACACGAATACTGGCAGGTAAATTCGTAGGGTTCTATAATTTGCTCTAAGGTCTGTATGTGTTCGTGTATGGTGTGTGGCTGTGGACTTGTGTCCCATCCTGGACTGTGCAGGCATAAAAAAACACACCTTGACTTTACAAAAAGAAAAAATTTTGTCAACCAAAGCCAGTGAACCAAATCTGACCTCCTTCTGGCAGAGCGATCTTTTAAAATAACACAGGAACCACGTCTCAAACACTTTCCCCCAAAGCACTAATGCAGTACAATGAATTCCTCTATGATTATCTGCACATGAGGAACAGAAATGCGGCTCATTATTCATCTCATTCTCTCCATTGTCACCAGTTAAACCACCAGCAAAAAGAGCAAAACAGTTTGAAGAGGACCTGCTTGTTCTGTGACACATCAGGGTGTTTTTTTTTTTTTCTGTAAAGAAGCTCTGCCAAACATGAAAGAATCCAATTTCCGTAATCATTATCTTGCAAAGCTAAGTAAAGGTAATCTGGCTCACGATCAGAAACCGCTTTCAAAGAGAGAATTAAAAACTGTGTGGCGAACAACAGGTTGTGTTTACGTCACCAAAACACGGCCGGGAAAATCGAGTTTGCCGAGTGAGGTTCACGTGATTTATCAGTTTTAACAGTATTGCACAAATTATAACTAAGCGTAGTTAAAAAGAGAAATGTGTACAAGTGCCAGAATTGTGCCAAGGACAAACCAAAAAAAAAAAAAGAAAACCTGCTGTCAACTTTACAATTGTGTTGCTAGGATTGGGTATTTTTTGTTTTTTGTAAGATTATTTTTGGAAAAAGTCGAAGGACAAGTCTAGTGACTATTGGGCAGACAGTGGGTTTAATAAAGCTCATGTTAGTGTTGCTGATTATATGAAGTTAGAGAGCCAACTTACCTCCATTGAGTTATTCTTATACAAGTCTACAGGTGCTGTACGTTCCCAAAAACGAATCAATGATCATCATTATTTCTGAACAACCAATCACCGATCACCACTGTTCTCTACAATCAAAACTAATCACTTTTGTTCCTGGAAACTAAACCCAACCAGAATATCCTCAATGACCAGTCACTGAATACCATTGTTCCCAGTGACCAAAAACTCATAACCATGGCTCGTCCCATTCATGAACGTCTTTTTTTGTTTTTAAAATCTCTTCTTTGCATTAATTACAGTAATATAACTGAGGTGATTTACAAATGTTTAAATGTTGCATTTACAGCAGTACCTCGGCATATGAACGCCCCGCCTTAAGAATTTTCACCTGAAATTTTGCAAGAAATTTATCTCGGTATATGAAGCATTTTCGGCTTACGGGCGACCGAATTGAACTGAACCTAGCGCAGCTTAGTTGTGCGTGTGTCCGGGGGCCGTCCAAACCTTGTTTGCATCAGGGGAAAACCAAGCGAAGTGAGTTTACATATTCTTTGGAAGATTTTTTGCATTTTGTATAAGATTTCGTGACATAGCACCACGGGTCCCAAGAATGTTATCAAGGTTTGGTTTGGTTTTTAAAGAAGCCGGTGCCAAGAGGAATTATAAATTGTGTGAGGTTTAATGTCTGTTTATTTAATAATTTACGTCTCTTTTACAAATGTTATGATTGCAAAATCATTATATGCAAAAAAATATGATTATAGTGGTGGAAATGCACTGTAAACCCTAATGCTCAAAGTAATTAAACATGTTGAGTACTGTTAACTTAAATAATTACAATTAGTTCAAATTAATAGACCTTAATGAGTATTTAGAACTTTTTGGTATTTATGAGTTTGTAGAAATTACACTTTTCAAGTTAGCTGAACAACTTTGATATTTTAAGCCACAGTAACTGTCTCCTTAAAGTTCCACCAACTTAAAATCTTTCAGTCTGACATCATCAATGCACATGTAAACTGCACACGTTGAATTGTTTTGATCAAGATGGTGGATTGGTCTGTCTTTGCATGATGCTGTAAGTATAATCTTTAGAAATCTGGGGGAAAAAAGTAGATGTTTTTGAATTATGTCACCTGATTGTCGACAGTTTGGTGCTCTCTAGAGTTATGAATAGAATGTATTTAGATGCTCACTACCTATCTGCGTTAGACTACTGTTTAGGAGGTTAGAAAGCAAGATTTCTTGAAATTGGCAAATATCAATCTTTAATTTGAACCGACTACTTTACAAGCATAAATTGTTTAGTTTTTGAAATTGTCAGGTTTACAACTCCAGTTTTCGGGGTTTGAATATAAATCCTGAATTCCTATTAGTTTTAGTTTTAGTATTGATAGTCATAGATTTTGTACTTTCAGATTTAACTGAAGAAAAATAAAGAAAGTTACTTAATTTGATTCGTAACAAGGCACTGGTGGCTCAGTGGTAGATGTTTCACCTGCCACATGAACGGCCCGGGTTCGATTCTCAGCCACTGGATGAAGTGCCCGTCCCAAGCCCAGATTAAATGGGAGGGCTGCTTTATGAAGGGCACCTGGTGTAAAACATGTGCCAAGCTTGTGTGCGGACTGAATGGTCCACTGTGGCGACCCATTGCCGGGAGGTGGTGAAAGACCAACAACAGTTTCTTTGATTTGCAACAACTAAAAAAAAAATTATAATTACTATTAAATAGTATGAGTTAGGCTACTCATTGATGCAAATAAAGAATGATTAATATGAATGAGTACAACAAACTCAAAAACTGATAGTTAAAATTGAAAACATCACTACTCAAGAAATTTGATGTAATTTGTGATTTCCTCAATTTTTTTCAGTTTTGCCAACTTATTCGGGTTTACAGTGTAGGGTAATATTGGTAATATATTTGGGTGGCCGGAACGAATTATCTGCATTAGACTATTTCCTATGGGAAAAAAGCATTTCACAATACGCAATGTCGTCCTTAATAAGATCTCACCTCTGGAACGGATTAAATTCGTACGCCGATGAACCGTATACTGTATATCCGTTTCCACTACTCGGTAGTTCGCTTTTTATTTCATAAGTCATTATTGTTCATATCAACATTGTTTTTATTTTATTGTGACATTCCTGATGAAAACAAGATGTATAAACAAAAAAAAAGTTGAAACAGAAAAAAAAGATTTGTTTGTTTTATGACCAAATGTTATATAACATAAATAAATAAATAAATAAATCATAATAAATAGTTCTTCTAACACATATGATATGCAGATAATCTCTATGACTGAAGCATTATGCAGATTATATAGTGACGTCATCTGGAGACTTTTTTTTCTTTTTTTTTTTAAGCGCAGCTCTGGGTACTTTCCCCTGAAACAGAGTTGGCATCCCTCTCCAATCTGGCAACCTGTGCTATAGCCAATAGCGCGCGGGAGCAGGAGGAGGACTTATAGCGGTGAGATTTAAACGGTTGCCATAGCGATGCGCGCTGCCGCCGGTCCCGGGTGCGAGTCCCGAGCCATGATCCGCGCGCGCGGGGTGTCGGTGCAGGGCTGAAGCCTCGGTGCTCGTGCCTCTGTGTTCCCGCCGGAGCGCAGCATGCCTGGCCTCGAGCTCTGGCTGGTCGTGGCCGTGTGTCTGCTGCGCGTGCAGGAGTGCCGGAGTTACAGCGCAGCAGCAGCGCGGGAGAAGCGCTGGACCGGAGCTGAAGCCGAGAAGCGGGGAGTGTGAGTGCCGCTTTTAACTCAAGTGCCGGGTTTCACACAAGTCCGACCGGAGCGTGTGTGTGTGTGTGTGTGTGTGTACAGGATCTCAGAGATCCTGTACACACACACACACACACACACACACACACACACTGCTCCTTCTCATCATCTCTCTACTGCTTTTAACATGATTTAATAACAGCCTTGTGTTTAGTTTATTTTTTGTTGTTGTTTGTCCTTGTTGTTGATTATGATGATGATGATGATGATGATGATGATGATGATTCTATTGTGGAAAATAAGGACTCTAAGCATGTAAAAAAAAGATTTTTATAGAAAGGCATGATTGCTCATTTTATTTCTGGTCAAAATGATTATTAAGACTAGTACTGTATTATTAAGATTATAGTGATAATTAGTTGGTGCCTGATGATGATGAGGAGGAGGATGATGAGGAGGCTATTGTGGAAAATAAGGACACTAAGCATGTAAAAAAAAGAGAGCGAGAGAAAAGGTTTTTACAGAAATTTAATGTTGCCCACTTTTGGCAGAATGGTGATTATGATTAGAATTATTAAGATAAAAGAGAAAATTAGTTGGTGCCTGATGATGGTGATGGTGGTGGTGATGGTGATGATGATTCATTAAACATGTTTTTTTTTTTTTTTTTTTAAAACAAAGGGTTTCATAAAAATGCAATGTTGCTCATTTTTTGGTCAGAATGGTGATTATGATTAGAATTAATAAGATAATAGAGATAATTAGTTGGTACCTGAAGATGATGATGATGGTGATGATGATGAGAATAGTGATGATGCAGATATAAACGGACAAGAATCAAGTTATCATGATGATCATAATTAAGATTACTTGGGTAGTTGATGGTAACCATATTTTAAAAAAAGGTTTTCATTGAAAAATCTCAGAAATGTGCATTGCTCCTTTTGATCATCTTTCCATTGATTTTATAATTATTTAATAACAGCTTTGTTTGTCTTTGTTGGTGGTGATTATCATGATTATGATGATGAGTCTGATGATGACAATGATGATGATGATGATGAGGAGGAGGATGCTGTTGTGGAAAATA
Organism: Leiocassis micropogon; assembly: GCA_028565275.1. Lineage (NCBI taxonomy): Eukaryota > Metazoa > Chordata > Actinopteri > Siluriformes > Bagridae > Leiocassis > Leiocassis micropogon. The sequence continues at coordinate 1,323,862 of JAOVVA010000002.1, read as the reverse complement.
AGAACACTAAACAATGAAAAAAAGATTTTCATATAAATTCACTGCTCATTTTTGGCAGAATGGTGATTATGATTAGTATTAATAATAGTGATAATTAGTTGGTACCTGATGATGATGATGACAAAGTAATTAAACATGTTGAGTACTGTTTACTTAAATAATTACAATTAGTTCAAATTAATAGACCTCGATGAGTATTTAGAATCTCATGATGATGATGATGATGATGAGGTTGGCTATTGTGGAAAATATGGACAATAAACATGTAAAAAAAGGTACTCAAAGAAATTCAATATTGCTCTTTTTTTGGTCTGAATGGTGATTATGATTAGTATTATTAAAATAAAAGTAATAATTAGTTTGTACCTAATAATGATTATGATGTAAAATGACAAGAATTTTTATTATGATCATTATAATTAAGATTCCTGGGGTAGTAGATTTGCTGTTTATCAATGATGGTGATGATGATGATGATAGTTACAATATTTATAAAAATGCTTTCATAGAAATCCAGTGTAGATCATTTTGACCTGAATGGTAATTATGATTCTTATTAAGATAATAGAAAAAATTTGTTGCTACCTGATCCTGCTGCTGATGCTGCTGATGGTGATTGTGGTGGTGGTGGTGGTGGTGGTGGTAATTATTATGATGATGAGGGTGATGATGATGCTTGAGATGTAAAAGAAAAAAAAAAGACATGAATGGTGATTATGCTCATTATAATCAGGATCATTGTAGTGGACAGTTTGCTGTTTAGTGATGGTGATGGTGATCAACACAACTAAACATTTAAAAAGGTTTTTTGTAGAAATGGCGTGTTGCTCACTTTAAACTGAATCTGGAAGATGATATTTATTGAGATGATAGTGATAAAAATTACAAGAATGGTGGTTGTGCTTATGATAATCAGGATCATTGTAGTGCTACAGGAATTGTGCTATTTAATGATGGAGGTGATGAGGATGATGGTGATGAGGATGATGGTGGTGGTTGTGGTTATTACATTGCTGCTGCTGATGATGTTGGTGATGGTGGTTATGGTGATGATGGTGATGAGGATGATGGTGGTGATGGTGGTTATGGTGATGATGGTGGTGATGGTGGTTGTGGTTATTACATTGCTGCTGCTGATGATGTTGGTGATGGTGGTTGTGGTTATT